>VUJU01000125.1:58097-72948 GCA_009835225.1 Aphis craccivora | reverse complement strand
AGTGGATATGAATTAATAATTTTAGTAATTAATCCATCGTTCTTTACAGTTTGTAAGAATGGTAAATAAATACAAGATCAAATATTTTATACGTTTTACATTATGGTAAAACCATTTTAAAGGGCTACCTAGTACCTATAATAATCGTATTGACATTTTAATAAAAACAAAAAATAATAAATACTCGTTTGGATTTCACATTGGGTACTTACATAAAAATTAAAATATATATATATTATATTACGGTAAAAAAAAGAGGTTTTAATTTGATAAACAGATGTTATATAGTATCTATAAACGGTGACACCGGGTTGTCTCCTATAAAATCAAATAAATGTTAGTTTGAAAATCGAGAAGTAATTCGAGTAACCCCAAAAAAAAAATCATAGGAAGCAATTCGACAGATGGATAGTGATCGCTTACGTGTATAATAATTCTAAATAATATTTTAAAATGAAAGTCAGAAAAAAATTTATACCTAACGTAAATACTTAAGCACTTGTTGATTAGTAGTATATAAAACTGTATATATTTAATACTTTTAATTAGCATTCGAGTATAACTCAAATAGGTACTTTACAATACTAATACGTACATATTATTTAAACGTGTGCAAAAATATTTCAAACGGGTTTTTGCATGACGGCGATCATAAGGACACGCGTGTATGAGAACGGCGTGCTAAACGCTCTGCGGCCGAAGACGAACCGAAGAAATAAACGTTAGTACACACGTGCAAGAAAATCCAAAACGAAGCTCTCGAAACTAATTTACAATATTAACGGATCGTTAATCGCATTTAATTGCGTACAGAATTGAGCCTCATGGAAACCGAACTCAAATATAATAATAATACGTTATTATTCCATGTTATTTTCGTACGAAAGGAAATTAAGAAAGTAAATAAATGAAAACCACACTAGACCTTCTTCCCGACCCAATGACACGTACTCGGAAGAAAAAAAATCTCGACGGATTTACGGATGAATTCTGAAGAACTCGTTTGATGTCCCACTCGGTCGTTAGATTAACTTATAGTTAATCTGCGAATGTACGCACGCGTGATATTATAACGCTATATAATATTATAGGGTGTCCGAGGTCCAGGAAAAAGTGCGTTGCCGCAAAATCTTTGTGCACAATTTAAGAACACCTACGCTTTTCACAATGATGATAATAATAATAATCTAATGGATAGGTACGTATAACAACATCATTCGCATTTTCTAAGAGCGATGACCGACGCTGAATAATAGTTGGCAGGTATATGTTTAACGCCATCCCACGCCGACTGCAGTTATAATACCTCCGAGATCGGTACATGTATAAATCAGATTTTTATTTCACGAGGGACACCAAAATTTGATGGTTGACAAATTAACGGTTAATAAAATACGGGCATACGGCCTATATTTGGTTTACTCGATTTTGTTTTTTTTTTTCTAAACTATCAAAAGCAGAATGAAAAATAATATATGTCATGATCATAATAAATAATAACTAATAACTAACAACTACATCTCAAATACGAACTCGAATATTCAAAAATAGATATGCGTATGTATTTATTTTTAATGTATTATTTATTCATATCTTATGGAATTGTAAACATTATAAATAATATATAATTTACAACATGAACAGAAAACAAGAGAAGTATTTCTACGTTGTAATTGTGTTTTTTTTTTAAATTTTTCTTTCAATATGAATATTTTATTTAAAGTAAAGCAATTAAGATACATTTTAAAATTGTATTTTATAAACATTAGTTATATAGATATAGTTATCTAATTGATTGGCATAGTTGGTTGTTATATGAATTAATTTTATCTAACTAAAAATATTTTTTAAAAAACGATGTTGCCTAAACATAGTAATTCTGAAAAATCTATCATTATTAAACACAAAATCATCTGGTAAGAGTTATTGTGCTTATTTTCTATGAAAACATAGTGCCTAGATTGTTAATATTGCCAAAAGCTAAAACCAAAAATAAGCTTTTATAAAACAATGATTATATTCGATGGAGAGAAAAGTCTTATTTTAAGAGAAAACGACTATAAGTATCGTAGTCTAGAACATAATTCCTCTACAGGTACGGTAACTGTAAAATATTATTCTACTACACAGTATGACTAATATCAGCTATGATGTGTGTATTGCGTTGTGGTCAAAAACATTTGAAAAAACTAAATTTCGCCTATAAAAACACGAACGATTTCACAAATCGTCTTTGTAAATAGTTAAAATAAAAAAAAATCACCGTCTTGGTAATAACATATACTATATTATTTTTATGATCTTTATTTTTACGTGCGTTTCTGTCATTTCTATATGGTTATTCAAAAATTATGAAAATGTCTCGGTGACCGTAATATTATGACGCATTAATAACAACAAGAACCGCATAAATCTCACACACGACACGCTGCAGCTACAGCAGCAGACTACCTACATATCTGCGCGTTGCATATAGTTTGTATATATATAATATATTATATGCATTATTGCTAATGAAATATGGCACCGGTGAATATATTATAAAGCCATCATCCGCTCGTTATTCGAGTGCATAACACTCCGTTACAACGCGTTAATTAAGCCATAACCTTCAGTGCACACCTTTTTTTTTGCTTTTTTCCATATTTTTTTTCCAAGCACCGGCGGTATTTATTATTATTTTTTCCATAATCTTACTTTGAAACTTTACTGCCTTTGACAGGGCCGTGGTTAAAATTAATTCGGCGAGTTAAACATGACCGTGATTTATGCGTCCTGGGAAAAATATATACGTAGGTAGGTAGGAAATAAGTGCATAATAATATTTTATTTATTATAATATTATATAGGTATATTTAAGTACGCCGACTCTATCACTTCTTTCCCGTCCGGCGCACACGGACATTCCTTTCTTAACTTTTCATATCTATCATGCAAAAGCTACATATAATATACCTATTAGTCGAAGTCGCATTATTATCTGTAAACGAACACGCTATTATGTAACTACATAATATTATTATGATTAAAAGTATGCATTATATTTACTGCCAGAAACTATTTTATTACGATATTTAGATAATAATAATGAAGCTGTCTAAATCGTTAAAACTGTTTTTAAAAGACGACCACTAAAATGTGCCTACCTGTTATTATATCTGAAAATAATTTTAATAGAACTAGTTTAAAATGAATATTCACCGGTTTTGATAAGCATAAAAAGGCCGCATTTTAATTTATTTTTCACATAATATATAAATGTGAAATTAATTTTTTTATTTAACGGCTTATTTAAAAATCTATTGGACTGATTTCAATACAATTTATATTAATAAATTCTTTAATACTCAATATTATACAATGTATTTAGCTTCTTTTTTAAACTCATATCGGTTGCTACAAAGTGACATATAAATTTAATTATAATTAAATTCTTATGTAGCTTACTGAAATAGAATACTTTTCTATGTTTATATATTTGGTTTCCATTGGTTACAAAAATACAATTAAAAAAAAAAAAAAAAACAAATTTAGTATAGACTCGATATTCTTTGCCATTTGATTTTTTTTAAATACCTAACTAAAAAATAATGTTTAGTTTATTGTTTGTTATTTAAATGTACAGCAAAAGTCAGCAATGATACAATGTATGTAACTTGTAAACTCAAAAACCTATGTTGACACTTTTAGATATTGTAGTTTTTAAAGATACCTGTAAAGTTTATAAATTACCTGTAGTACGAATCACGTTCAAAAATATACCAAGCACTATATCTAATATACAACAGGTGGATTACTCATTTCGGTCAGATAAGTATTTCACAAAACGTGATACACAGATGCCGATTCGTCCTAAAACTAATGCACATTAAAACCAAGATATATCAATATATCACAGTATTTTTTCCACAGAAAAATCGGATTATATACGGTAATTAGTATTATATAATATTACGTATGTGTATATTGTATGGAAGACGTTTGCTTACAGGACTTACTAACTGTTCAAATTGATTAAAGACGATACCTATTTAAGAGATTTCTTTAACAGATATAGGTACTATTAAATGTTATCCGCGTAAAGAGTGTACTCATCTTGAGTATATTTTGATGGCACGCAACATTATGATAAACCGGCTGGTCAGCCACGAAAGATATTATTATATTTACCTATATATTTTGTCGTCACGTCATCTTCGACAACAATTACTACCTACCTACCTATATTGAATAACGCTAAGGCAACTATTATTTATTTTTTTTTTCTATGGCCAGGCATTAATTAGAGGCGTGAACGATCCGCGTTGATTTCTTGTACCGATAAACGAGTTGAACTCATATTTTTATTTTCAAACACTGACTATTAGGTACCTATGTATCTAATCACAATAATGTTCATTGGCTCGTTCGCAGATTTTCAAACGGATAAGGCCACGAGGTGAAACTCGTTTGGGTGATAGATGGAATTGCATGAAACCTAAATATTATAATTACTTAGGTATAACCTAATATTTAGGTATATTATATACAATATAAATATATTATTTTCATTCTAAACGAGAAAATTTGTGAGATTAACCGTCTATTTTGGCAGATTTATCATGAACATGATCGATATCGGATGGATGTATGACCTTGACCTTAGACGATTTATACAACGCCCTGGTTTTTATAACAATTCGAAATTAATTTTGATAATTATGGAAACAACACAACTTGGAGTTAACCTTACAAATAAGATATTTCAAAAAAATATATATATATTATGTATAGATTTCTAACACGAGTTACTTAAATAATAATATTTTGATTTTTAATTTGTTGTAATATATTGTAGAATATTTATATAATACATTATATATGCGGCATAATACACAACATGTACGAGTACTTACCCATAATAATAGTGTACTCTGATGGTTACACGCACGCGCTTTCCTATACGATAATCATCTGATAATCAGTTAACTTAATTGTGTCTACGGACGAGACATTCTACATAAATGTATATAAAAAACTAAAAATGTTAATTTTTGAAACATATTAATAACTATTTATATAATAAAAATGATTACTTTTAAAAGTATTAAAATTATAAAAGTACGCGTAAACAACCGTTGCAAATAGTACCTATACATAATATACTCTATTCATGAACACAATCGAAAGCTTGGCTACCGTCTTGTTACTTGTGTTATATATAGATATATAGAACAACACAAACTATATATATTATACTTAAAGGTACATGTTTATGGCACATTTTATTCTATTTATGTCCAAATACGCGTGTGGTCATGTGCCACCTGCGGCACGAATTTTTTTTTACTTTACTTCGCATCGTTTCGAAATGGAGCGGTCACGAACTCGCGTTTTCGACGGGTCGTAGGGGCCGATTGTATATACACATCATATATATATTTATATATGAATAATAATAGTAATAAGTAATGTAGCGCGCGCGAGCACACACAATACCACTGTAATTTGGCCGGCGCTTCTTTGAAAATATTAATAATAAATGTATGTATGTATATATAAAAATAACTACTATACAGTTAGGTACCGTATTTTTTTATTATTGTTATTATTATTATTATTTTCTTTTCCTCCCACCAAAAATTCAATCGAGTATACACTGCACGCCGACATATATGGGACCGCGTACGGGCCTAGCCGATGACCATATTGTGCGCGACGCCCACCGACGATATATATAGGTAGGTAATACTTACGCATTTTTAGAATACAATACTATTTATCTGTTGTTCTCTATGTGTTCGGTTCTTTGCGCTTTATCTATTTGCGACGATCGTTTAAGCACTCCCTCTTAGACCCTCACCCAAACGATTCGTATTTTATTTTACCGCGTGTTGCAATTCATATATACATACAACCATAGTAATACATAGTAATATAATACAATAATAATGTGAGGTATGTAGTTACACGTGAAATGATTATATTCCTTCGTCGACGCAAATTGAACGCGTTAAATTTACCGAATAAATTATTATATTGAAAGGCAACCCAATTACATTGGCATAGCATGAAGTTATTATCATAAGCGCAATTTGGGGGGTTAAACCCCCCAAAATCAATCGTAGCCCCCAAAAATATCTCTTTCTGGAATATATACACAGTACATACATGCAAATTATTTAGCCCCCAAATTTAAAACTGAAAATGCGCCTATGGTTATTATATAACAAGGGGGGATTTGAGTCTCTACAGATAATTTCAAACAAATCACGTCTTCGTTTAATATATATATACTTCAATTTGTGTATGCGTTTCATTACAATAAAAAAACGGCGTTCTCACATTATATAGCTAGAGAACTAATTGGAATCAGTAATGTAACTTTTCATAACCTTTATACTTATTGGTATTATCTATACGTATAATTGACGAAATGACATTAATTACTTCATAAATTTGAATTTGAAAACAGAATTCCAGGAAACTACATTTCAAATTTTAAACAAATTATTATTGATGCACAGTATAGTTTCTGAAAAAGTCATTTTAAGTTACATTTATCCACATTAAGATTTTTTCAAGTATTTAACATCAAAATAAATTTATCTTATATTTTTTTAATAAATAAACTAAACTATTTTCAAAAGTTAATTAAAAATATAAAAATATTCAATTTCTAAGCTTTTAACTTAAAACCTCTTGTCATAAACTTTGGTGATCACTCTGCAAAGTATTTACTTTCCAGTACTCGCATATTTACTAATTTCTTCTTAGTTAGTTTCTTTTTTGGGGGGAGGGTGGAGGCAAATTCTGCTATAATTTTCAAAGGTAAAAAATACGTATAGTATGTACTTATATAATACAGTGCAGATATATACAAATAAGACGTTAACAAAATATATTATATACTTAGTAGCCACCTATAGGCTATATTGTTATTGATTAGTCACTAAACAACTAAACTTGTTGAGATAAACTTACTCATATATTATATAATAATCAATAAAACTTGATTTTTCAATCCGAATACTTAGCGAAGTCCTAACAAAAAGTTTAAAGTTTTCACGAAGCCAAATTTCAATCAGCGCAAACGTCGATGTTGATGACGTTCCCAGTAGAGCAGTGTAATAATATAATAAATATCACTGCAGTATAAATATACGCTATGACGATATTATGACAATCGCGGGCGGCGACGAGCCGGCGAACGGAGGCGGACAAAAGCACACGGCGGCATTTTGATTGATGACCATGCACGGTTGCGGACAACGCACGTAAGTCCATCTATCAATACAATAATTCTCAGAGATTTTCATTTTTCCCCTATTATTATTATATATATAAATCCGTTTTCAAAGACTGTCGGCGGACGTATTATATACACACTTTGTGTGTGGTCGGTCGGTTAGCTTATGGTTTTAGGTCATATAAATACTCATTTAAAACTATAACTTACTATCGATGATCTATCTGTACTATATTATATTCCAAACTGTATCGATCTGCGCGAGAAGCATTATTATTATTATGACTACCGTTGCGGAATTAGATATACGACCACACAATATGACGTACACTGTATCATTAAATTGTACCTATATCTTGACTCGGTTTACTGCATTTACACGCGCATGCCCACATAATATGTCTCATAATTATATAATTTATTGAGAAATATTATAAATTATCTAATGAGCAGCATCTCGTGCAGTGGTAAATCAATAGACTTGCCACTATAACAGAAGTCATCACTGCCACTAACCACCCCACAGTAAGTGTAATAGTAATGACTCAGTCCCCTGCAGATTTATAGAATATATATATGACGTCGTCGCTTCGTACCCGGATAATCTTTTTATTTATCGACGGATTAACGTGTGCGCATATAGTGCAGATAGCCAGCATTACTCTTTATTATCCGTCTGGTTATTTCATTTATTATTACCGACGACGACGGAGAAACACCAAAATCCGCACGTCGCGTCCGACCGGCTCGCACAGTGGATTTATCTCGTGTCGGATCGAGAAGATCTCCACCAACCCACCCTCATATCAGCTTCCATAACCCACCACTTCCGCCACCTAGACTCTATACCTATTTATTTCATATATAAACTACCGATGCAATTTTATAGCAGCTGCAATGCTGCAGTGTAGTTTTTACCAATTGTATCAAAGAAGAAGGACCTAGGATTCTTTTATAAGAGCCTCTATGATTGTATTGTTATTTCACCTTGAAGTTTATCCGAAATCAAAATGACAACATAAATATGACTAAGGTTCCGTTTGGATTTTTCAATCGAAGTAGTATCTCCATACACGTTCTATACGAATATGTTTCAGTTAGAGGACCCACAGAGTACGTCGACGATGAATTGCAAATTTTTTCATGAGACATGCAATTATAGTTGTATACAAATCGCAAAATGTTGATACCAAAATTAATTATCTAGGACCATGTGTGGTAAAAGCAACAAAACATCCACACAGTTGAAAAAAAAACATTTTCCCGATAAGCTGTTATAGCTTAATTATTCATCAGAACAAGTTGATGATTCAACAAGTGTATGAGAATATGCATTCTGAAATTTTATTTAAATATGTATATTAAATATTAATAAATTTAAATTATCTGCCAATAAACAATAGGCAATAATCATATACACCTGTAATATATTATATATTAGATAAAAAGTAAGTATTTTTGAGACCTACATATAATATCTAGATTATTTATTCATTTATTATTATTATTATTTATTTATTTTTTTTTTTTTTGAGGTAAATTAAATCAGGTCTGACAGAATCTATATGAAACCATAGTCGATAATATAATTTCTCAACCGTGTAAAAATAGATAGGTCAATACAAATCAAGCGAGTTAGTTCCACCCTTGACAGTAGTTATGTGTAAGAGTAGGTATGTAATGTTTTCAGACGGTGCCCGACGAGAGCATCCCATTAGAAAAAATCCTCTATGTACAGATATCCGTGGTATTTCTACTTTGGTTTTAGACAATATAAGTAATATCTATTACTCGGAGAATTCGAAATTCATATATTTTGTATATCATATATATATTATTATTCTGATCGCAATACACGTAAGTACACTAAATTATTATAGCCTAATTTATATATAATATTAAACCATTGATAAAATATTATTATATGGTATTATAGTCGTAATAATATAGTAAAATACCTACTTGAATCTTCCGGAATAATAATCAATTGTCGTTTCATACTTAGCGAGCATCGATCATATCGTCGCACGATTCGTCTGACACAAACACCCGCAGCTACACGTCCGTCCGACCGTCAACTATACTTTTTTCGGATAATTTGAATTAACTCTTAAACTATGTATTTTCATTATGTATTTAACCATTTGTTATTTAAACGTCATTCTTGTTCAGTTTACCCGTGTTTTAGGCGGTGTCTATTATTCAAATTCTACAACTGGTCGTGTAAAACAATTTTAGATTCTATTTCAAGCGGTCAAAATTTAATACAATATACAAAATCTATTTAGATTAAATTATATACAAAATAAAATAGACAAGTGTCAAGATTAACAATATAAACATTAAATTAAAGAATTAATTAATAATAATTTATGTATAGTGGTTTTTCAGCATAATGAATTTAATAATATAATTTTATTGCTATAGATAGTAGGTAGGAGGTTGAGCTATATATTATTATACTTATATTTTTTATCCCGTCACATAATTCAAGTAAATAGTATTACTGGAAATATAAATTTGAATAATTATTCATTCATGGTATGCATTAACATAGTTACATTTATTGTATTGTATTGATCAGTTAACTACTTCATCGTATAAGAATAATATTTTAATATAATTAAATCATAATTGTTATTAACATACGGTTTAACGATGACGTGTCTGTTGTATAAGTCGTATATAGGTACCACATTTCAATTTAAAACGTTACATTTAAAGTGCTTTTGGTGAATAAAATGTAGCTTAGAGACAATACCGATAAACGCAAGTCATACGAATCATTAATCAGAGGAATGAAAAAATAACACATTTAATATTTTATTTTTATCGTTTGACAGAATCATTGATAAGTCAACCCTCGAATGGGTCTTTGCAAATATCCATAGATGATAACAACACATGTACGCACTATACGAACATAATTCAATTTGTAATGTAGTTTTCTGTGTACAATGTAAACATATTTACGATAATCAGTAACGAATTTGACCAAAAATAAATACTAAAGCTTATTCTGCGACATAGTCGTATTGGTCAATTTGGGCTTATGATATATAAACACATAAACATAAAGGTGAAAAGAAATACCACTAGAAAATACTGAAAGTCGTCTGTTCAAAAAAAAAAAAAAAAAATTAAATGAAAATAGAGTAAAGCTCAATATTTTTCTAGTACTGTGATAATTTTAATAACACATAGATACATTAGGTACAAAAACTTATTAAACATGTTAATTTTTTTCAGAATATTATTTTTGGTAGGTATTTTACAATTTTCTACCAATAATATGTATTACTTAGTCTTAAGATTTAAGACACTTTACTACTTAAAAATAATTATTTTAAACTTCATGTTCGCGGTACATAACCTCACGCAGATACTTTCATAAGTCATAACAAATAAATCTATACAACGTTATTATGCTTCTTTTTCAATTTTGTTTATATTACAAATCGTTTTGCCATGATTTAAGGTTTTATTAGAATAATATGTAAATTCAAATCGTTTTCCGGCGTCTATAGTTTTGATATAACATTGGCTGTTGTTGAGTGTGATTCACGAACATATTACTTATTTCTGAAACTTTTCATCTATTACGCACGTTGCAATAATAATAATAAAACGAAATTAAACAATTCCAAACTATATTTGAATTTATTTCAAAATACATAATATTATTTAATTGTGTAAACTCTATTGAAATTAAAAATTGTACTCGACGAAATGTTTGTAAAACCGTTGACTATTATTTCAGACTACAGTACCAACTATTTAAATAGTACTTTTGTATATTCATAATATATTGAATACAGAAGAAAGTGATATATGAATACATAAACAACATAAACTGTAGGCAAAGTTTTAAAAAGTAATTAATTATTTTGTTCTTTCGGTCCGGTGGAATTTAATTCGAGTCCATTGGATTCACATAGTTGAGTTAACATAAAATATAAGCAACCAAAACTAAAAACCTACTATTAATTATTTGGTAGAAGGGTTATTTTTTCGCCTACGATTAAAATGCACCAACACCTGCAGTTTTATACCCACAAGTTTAAAACCATCACTAATTTTATAATTTTTCTTAATTTATTATTTATAAACCATTTAGAGATCTCTTCTCCTAGTGTCATAAAAATCTGAGGTTGAATAAATCAATTAATTTAGATATAAAAGTATAATCACTATAATTTATTTTTTGAATTTTTCTCTTTTCTACATATTACAATACGACATTAAAGTAGTATTAAAAAAATAATAATAACAAATAATAATTGTCTAAATAGTTAATATTTATTTAGTGTTATGATTGTTATGAACAATTAATACATACATTAATTGACTGTTTTATACGAAAAAAAAAGTTTATATTATATACAAGTACAATGTACATATTATTATATTGGCGCAAATATTAAATTTTATCTCAGGAAGAAAATGAAAAAAACAGGTGTTTACGCGGGTATCCTCCACCACCCCACAAAAACAAAAAAAAAAAAAAAACACAAAATATTTCGCCAAGTTGACACAAATGTTTATATAATATTACAATACAAATGAAAACTTTTATGATGTTATTCTGACCCGTTAGGCCATATCGTTATGCCGGTTACGAAATTTGAGAAATCACAAACAAACTACTTCTGAAGGATTATTTCGCTTTCCTGCAACCGTACATTTTACAATACCGACTGAGCATAATATTAACTGTTATAAACTATATTTTATAAACACGGTGACGACGATCATATTACGGTAGTAAAATCTCTTTGTATAATGGATTCGCTAAAGAACAGCCGATAACATTTTCATTATTATAGGAAGCTGGGAGACCAAAAATAAATTTTAAATGTTGTTATTTTCTGTTGCAATGAAATTTCCAGGGAGGTTTTACCGTGTATTCTATGCGAAAATCGAGATTTTTTTTATATTTTTGTTGGGCACGTAAACTGCAATTATTGTATTGCGCCGTAACGAAACACGGAAACTACGCGCGTAATAAAAATAACAATAAATTACAACCGCGTCATTCGGAAATCCATTCGTTACAATTGAGAACACGACGACGACGACATTTAAAACAGCAGTACGCGCGCGTTAAACATCTTAGTAGATCGAGTACTAAATATACGATTCCACGATTTCTGATTTTCAGATGATCGGAACATTTTCGTCACCACTGATATATTAATTTATATTATCTCTGTACTCGGTAGACATATTTAAAACCTAGTTAGAGGTAATACAGTATAAGCTTTTATGTATTTTAAAATTTAAATACTTGATCAGTCATTTAATTGATAACCGACGAATTTGACCAATATAACCGTATGTCAACTATAGTTGAATATATTTTAACTTCATGGTAACACGAGAATTACTGACGTGACACACTGACGTAGTATATTAAAAAGTTATAACTACATCATTCACTTAAGTCATTTAATCAGGGGAATCGTATACAACTTGTATACGGAACATTTATTGTATTAAATACATATAATATAATATATTAAGATACGTATAGACTGTAATTAGTGTATACCATATTAACAAAACCAGGAAGCTGCAAGAGTAATAAATATAACAATTAATCATTACATTTATAACTTTATCGTTCAGAAATCCATTTAATACAGTTACAGTTATAATTAAGACAACAACGACGACATACAAAATTACAGTCAGCGTGTGTTAGATCTCAGTAAATCAGTCACTACATACAGAATTCTAAGATATTTTTTTTTATTTCAAGATGCTGCAGTAGTGCTAGATGTCATCATCGTCATTGTCACTGCAGGTTATACCCGTGCTTTAACAATATTATTATAGTAAATGTTTTAGATGGGTTCATTAGCTTAAACACTAATATGTACTTTTTAATATTATTAATTTAAACATCTAATTATAATAGCTATACCGTCATAAGTTAAGTCATGAATCCGATAAGGCAGTCATCGGATTGTTAAACATATAGGACATAGGTGTAATACTTTTACATACAATTATATTAACTATACCCCACGTAATTCGGCCGTGAATTCAAAGTCGACGAAATATTAACAAAAAAATAAAACTGTTTCACTTTACGTGCAATAAATTTACGACCGTGTAAACGACACCGCGGACGATATAAATTTCGGAAGCCGCATGAGAGAATATAACCGCCGAAATATTTATTGGCTCCGAGATAAGCCATTATACGTATATACACATTTTGTAATATACGTTCGTGTAATAGTTATCGTATTTACTGTAAACAATAAAGTAATAATTATATATTATATATTATAGTACCTCAGTAGTGCAGAATAATTTTTTATAAAAATTGTTAATTATTTTTGCAGCGTATACCTACCACCTATAAGATATATTTAAAAAAATAATAATACGTAAAATAAATGTTTCAATTGGTTTCTTTACATCATAGTTATTAGTTGTACTAACTATATAAATATAAATAATAATTTCACTGCCATTCCGTTTATATTTATTGTTATATTATGTTAATCCAAAATTCATATTATTATTATTATGTTATATTTCGGGTGTTTTAAATAATTAAAAGCTCTTTGTTTTATACAAACACAACATGAACGTGAACAGGATACAAAAAAAAAACCTGCATAAACATTTAGTTAATCGCACAATTTTCTAAACAATATTAGAATAATAATAAACGTTCTTTCGATCGATTTTATTGGCACAAAAACCAGACGGTGGGCAATTATAAATTAAACACGCGACGATTCCTAATATATTATGTACAAGGTGGTTTTTATTCGGTAACAAGTACAATACTGTTGTTTCGTCAATAAAGGTAAACACAATGTACGAGTACAGTTTCAGTGCTGTTTTTTTAGTTTTATATTTTTTTCTAGTAAGTTTAAGGAAGGATTTATTTATTATATTATCACCACGTTAACGAACAAATAGATTTACGATCGTATAGAGATTTATAGATCGTATTATACTTCTTTAATTCAAAAAGTAACTCACACGTTCTACTTGTTTAATGTGGTTTGTGAAAAAAAGTATATAATATAAAATTGTGCAATATATATTTGTTTTTTAGGAAAACTATATTTTAATAAGTAACTCTTGATAAAAAAAAAACACCCTGTACATTGAACACAAGGCTGCTGCATCTCTTGAAGTTCGCAAGCGATGACATATGCTACTTCGGTAGGTATATATATTTACTTATTTACAACTTCCGGCGGCGCGGTGTAATCGACTTTCTAAAATCAATTAACACCATGTTTACGCACATTTCCGGGCGTACTGATACTCAAAGATATTATACTAGAATCAATGGTACTTTAGATGGAATTTCTGCGGAAACGCGTGAATTCTATAGATATTATTATTTAGTATCTATATGTGTACGCCGTACGGTATAGTTGGTATTCTCGTGTCTAATATAATACATATTATGTATTATTTTTTTGTATACTATTGGACACTTCCGTATTAGTGCAGTGTTGGCTTTATATGTATATATATCATATTAAATAATGAAAATAATTTAATACAATTAATATCTAGATAGAATTCAGTTATTTATTATTTAGTTTTATCTTATTCTTAAACAATATAACAAAGTAATTTGTTATA
>VUJU01000125.1:4267-49103 GCA_009835225.1 Aphis craccivora | reverse complement strand
ATTTTTTAGGTTGACATCAATTTTAAATGATACATTAAAGCTTTAAACTAATTTGTATGCACTTCTCAGAAAGTCAAATACAAGTTTTGAAAGTTTATTCATCTTTAAAATTATATTTCACAGTAATTTTATACATTTATTAATTTATAATTTCTTTATTATATTATTGTTTAAAATATTATATCTAAGTATCTAATTGTATCTCATAATGATTTAGCTAGTATATATTATAATTTATCAAACATGTTTAAAATAAATAGTTAGTCAATAATAATAATGATTATATACTAATAAATACAAATTAATGCAAAAACTCTTGGATTTAAAACGGTACACTATAATATATTCTATTTTTTTTTTTGTTTAATTGTTTACAAATTAAATAGATAGGTTTGGCAAATGAGCGAGTTAACATGTCTATTACTTAGTTTAACATTACTGTGTGACTAATTTTATTATAATTGTCTCCGTATGTATTTTCAAAAGCACACTTGGCTTATAAAAAACATTTACAGAGGTAGATTTTTTGTAACTTTTTACGCACCGGATAAATTCTAAGAAACATTGTATTTTTTTTTTTTTTATTTATCTCGTGAATCTTAAACTAATGTAGAAGGTTAAAACTGTACAATTATAAAAAGTTTAGTTAGTCATAAATTGTTTGAGCACTGCCTAGTTGATAAACCTTGAAGGGAACTTTTTGATGTACAATTTTGTTAGCACCGTTTTGTGTACAAATTATTATAATATTTCTAATTAAAAGTTTTAAATTCCTCTATCAACAAAAATATTTACCTATGTAAAAAAATCAAAGTATAAATAAAATATTAATTAAGTTTTTTAAATTAAATTTTAAAAATAATTAACTACAAAACTTTATGATATTAAATTAAATTTTAAACTGTATGCACTAACTATCATCTATCAGATATTATACTTAAAATAGTTATTAAGTAGATATTAATAGGTATTCCGTTAACTATACATCATATTTCAACATATAATTTAAAAGCTTTACATTTAGGTAGATATAGCTATATAAATAAAGCAAATATTTGTCTTCTTGGATTTTTATATATAATATATATAAAGCATAAAAAATTATTATAAATCAAATAATACAATTCTTATAGTATTAAGTGAATCACATTTAAGTGCGATTTAGTTAACTTAGTTTTACAAAACGGATTTTTCTAATAGAAGTAATATATTTTCAATCAAATAGTTTTTGTATTTCATAGATAAAACCTCATATTGTATTATTGTGCTTAATATTAAATCTCTTTTTATTCTTCACTATAATTATATAAGTCCATTTTATGCTTTAAGATCACTAATATGCTTAAAAACATTTGCTGTGCTGTGTGCCCCAAAGTTTGCGATAAATAACCAAGTTCAACTCGGTTAAAATGTAATCATGAACAGTCGAGTGGTTTTGACTGATATAACTGTCATTCATTTCGAAATAGTTCACCAATCAGTTTATATACCAACAATTCTTCGTAAAAATAAAATGCATTATTTTGAAAAAAAAAAAAAAGAATAATAATAATAAAGATAGTACAATCTATATATATATTTCATAGTTCATTATGATGATTGACAGTTATCACTATCATATATGCAAACAATGTACATATATTATTATAATATAATTATTACATTATATCGATGGTGAAAGGTGTAGTTTCCCATGATAATAGAATAATGTGTCAATATTGTTATCGTATAATAAAAAAAAACCTAGCCAAGTAGATACTACAATTAAAAAAAATTCTAACTAACTATTTTTTGCACTTTTAGTCCCGACTTTTGTTGTACTTTCCCCAGAACTGAGGACATGTTCAACACCCTAGGTTAACCTAACTCCCCTCCTCTCAATGTTTTGAGTACTTACTTAAATTAATTTTCTGAGTGTGTATTCAGCAACTCAAAAATTCGATATATCTTGATCGATGAAAGCATTAATGTTCAGATAAATAAACAAAATTATAGTTTATCTAATATTTCAAAATTTTATTGTAAGGATGCTAGTGTACCAGGGATATGTAACTAATTTACAAAGTATACTCGTATGAATATAATATATATGCTATTATTATAAGTAAGTAGTACTCATATAAATAAATAAATTGTAAAAGGTATGCGACATGCGTACATTACGTAATATATTATATATTACATCCAGTTTAATCCTGTCTTCTTCTTCTCGTATCGACCAGTGTCTTCTTATAAAATTACAATTCTTCTTTCCTTAGTACCTATTCAATTATTTTACTATATAAAACAGATTTAAAAATTAGCAGCGGTCGTCTAAAAATAAATTTCGTGTTGACACAAATTAGTGTTTGACAGGCGAGACTAAACGATCATACAATTTTAACAAATGCAAACAATGTATAAAGCCTAGACAACCGTGCTGGTGTAATTCAAAGGTTGAAAACATATTGCATCTTTACAATTAAACAACATTATACCTATCTACTAAAAAGACTTCAAATTTTATATATGTATATTATTTGACTAATATCAAATTAAAATAGAAGGGTTCACAGTTTTTCAACAAATATTCTATATGATGGGTGTAAAATTTATCAAACGGACATACAAACTGTATATAGGATTATGTAAAACGATCAAAGAAAGAATTTTACACGCGATTAAAAAGTATACTAATAATTCTTGTAGAATAAAATATTAAAAATAAAATATAGTTGTATACGTAATTTCATGATTCTTTGATGATGGCGTCTGCAAAGTCTTGAGCTTTTCAATTTTCACAGATATCAGTCATTTTAATATAATCATGATAATCATCATCGGACTCGGACGCGTAAATAAATAGATGACGCCCGTAGGCGTGTGAGTGGTCCTGGTGGATAGTATGCATGAATGGGCGACGTAGTTGGCATATGGCGTTTTGTAGCATATTTATTAATATTATTTTAATTTATGTACAAATTATGAAGAATCAATTTTTAAAATACGATATTTACTAGAAAGCCTCAACACAGCCGTTATTTACAGCACGCAGATTGATTCACCAAGAATATTCATTCGCTTAATCTTCTTCAATAATAAATTATTAATTTTTAATTTATATAAAATGTTGATCCAAAATAAATCAAAATCTGATTTTTAAATTCTTAAATAAACTTTTTAAATATATTTAACCATATTTTCAAAATATTAAGTTATTTTCTAGTTATTAATCATCTACTATTTTTCAAAAGATGATCTCCCTTTTATACCTACTATACATTATTATTTAACGGACAATTTTTTTCAAAATGTTGATGTGTTAAAATAAAAATTTTAACGAATAGTTTGTGAATTATGTGAATTTATTTAAGTATGGATTAGATTGGTTAGAATAATATAGGTCCTTAATAATGGATTTAGAAAACATGAAGACTATATAGTGATTTGAAAAATTTAATACGTAGGTACTTAATATTGAGCATTCAATGTTTATAATATATAAAGAATTTTTGAAGTATAATAAATTCTATATTCAATATTACATCTATTTTTATATTTTTTAAAACCATTTTTAAGAGCTTTTATCCTTAAGATAAACATTTTAATAATCTAGAAATCATTAATTCAAACTAGGTAAATTAAGTACATAAATATCTAAAAATAAATGGTCCTCTAAATAATTTCCATTAAAATAGGAAAGCTATCATTATTTAGATGTTATGTTTGATTCGCCTTTAAGTTTTTCTCAAAAGTAAAAAAAAAATATGGTATGAAAGTAAATTTAAAAATTCTAAGAATTAAAAATAATCATTAAATGAAAAAAATGGGGTGTGCATACATAGTGAATCACACTGTATAATATATATATATATAAATAATAATATGAAATTATACATGGTAGTACACGCGTCCGCTCGTGGTATATTCAAAATGGATCGTTGAAATAATATATATGTATGCATATGTGCGTGTGTGTGCGCATGTACGAGCAATTTGCATACGTGCGAGTATTTTTTAAACGGAAATTTCGCATTCGAAATCCGATCACCGAGTGTGAGTAACGGTAAAATATACATGTAAATATATTATTATATCACCACAGTGAGTGTATATACGGAAAAGAGGGAAACGAAAAATACAAAAAAAAAAAAATTTCGGAAAATTTGTATGGACGCGGTGGGTTTTATGCTCGCTAAACTCGTATAATATAATAATATATCGTAATACCGTTTGGTCCTGCAAACAAACGATGCATTATTATATGTACTTTAACATATTCGCATGTGTATATCATTGCACGTATAAAATATGTACTCGTACGTATTATATGACGTGTATATTTATATGGCAGTAAACGGACCGATTTTTTCGCCGTTCCTCGTGAAGAAAATATAATATGATGGATATGCGCTTTTAACTCAATTGGCTGCGAGTATAATAATAGTAATATATGCCAGGTGACCGATAAAATCATGGGCATATCATATATATTATATATTGTGATGTTATCGATAAAATTCATCGGCATGTGTGTGTGTATAATGTATATACTGTCATGCTATCGACGAAAATTGTTTCCGCTTCCACACCATAATAATTCCGATATTTGTTCGTATTATAAATGTTGTTTATAATCAAAATTTTAAGTATTTTGTATATTTTTAACTCGTATAAATAAGGTAATAAAGACCAAAAAGTCTATAATAATGAGTTTGAAAGATATAAGGATTATAATAACTTGAACATTTTAGTAAATCTATCAACATTTATAGTTAGTAAAAACTGTATCTGTATAATAAATACTAGAGTTAATAATATTACACCAATTATATTTTTATTTAAGACACTTGGACACTAAAAAATTACTATATAAATGGGAAAGCATGGTTGTTATTTGAAAAACAGATGTATGTATTAGCTAATGCAGCTATAGCTAATTAGCTATAGGACACTTCTCAAGTATTACAATAATCTAAAATACTTTATAATACAATATATTTGAAAAATCTTAAAATCTAGAATTTATTAAATTCATTATATGAAAGAAAAATATGAGGGTGAGTATGTCTTATGAAACATTCTGTATAATATAATATACTGTGAGTATACATATTATGAAAATTCACAACCATAGGCCGCGCATCGTACTCGCACTGTATAGGCTCCGAGAAAACGGTCAGAGTTTCGAATTACGCGTGCACATATATATATATACAAGTTGCCGCCACCATATACTTACGTGACTGGACTTGATTTTCGTTGTGTGTACGTCTGTTTACGATGTTTTCGCGACCCCCTTCCGCTGCCATCTCCGTCTACGCCGACACCGTCACAACCACCACAGCGTGCAGCGGCGAGTTAATACTGTGCCTCAAAAACGAGTTTTAGAAAGTTTTACATTTTTTTACCTTAAAAATTGCTGGTTGTAGTTTTTTTTGTTCGTTCGTTCGTTGTATTTATTTATTATTTTTTTTTATTACACTTTTTTTTTCTTCAATGGACAATGACAAACGAAAGTAAAACTGTTTCGTTTGCTTTTCCTTCATTTTCTTCCTCTTGCGCCTAATTTGATGAAGGGTATACGAGTTGTGTGAATACAGCAGCAATGGGTATATAAAATATAATATAATAAGGACGCGATAGATGCACAGCCGCTGAACATTTATTTTAGAAAAAAATATATTAATTAGACTACCGATATAATTATATTCTACTAATTAAATGCGAGATGAGAAAAATTTTAGTGAAAAAAACTAACGAAAGCAACACGGGTAATCGATACAAAATAACAACTACCTAAAAAAAAAAAAAAAAATAAGAACATTCTAATCAAAATTGAATTTAATTAAATGTAGTCAAATATATAACAAAAAAAACCATATAAGTTGAATTAAATTTAAGTTGTATATTTTTCTTTTCTTTTTTGGTGGCTTCAAATAATCTTATACTTAAATATACAGTCTCTCATAATTGCAGTCAATCGGAAATTTAAAGACAAAAAAATGATACTAAATATTTAAACAAATATATTTGTGTATAATTTATACTGTTTATAGTATACATAGAAAATTACATTGATTCTAAAATCATATAATTTTCTATTTTGCAGTTTGGTGAATATACACAATTTGATAGCATACCAAAGATTTCTGATCCTGATAATGTTTTTGATCCTTATAATATTATAGGTATACAATATATAATATTATTATAAGTATTTGCAGTATCGCTAGTAATCTCTTTTTTATTGCTTTAAATTTGACTTTTATAAAAGACAAAAAAATAATAATTTAAAGTTTTTAAACACCAATCATACCTATATTAGGTATATATATTGGTATTGTTTTCCCGAGTATAATTATTAGTTATTTTACTACGTACCTATATAATTTAGATATTTCAGTAAAATTAATATCATAACCTTGTATATATTTTGAATTTTGACACTAAAATTCTCGTATACATTTTGGCTTATAAACTAGTGGTACCATATAATTTATTTTATGAATCTTAAATATTGTCTAATTAGTTATTTTTAAAATTGCAAAATATACTTTAAACATATTTTTCTTAGTTACAGTGAAAAATGTATTTTTTTAAACGGTCTGGTGAAATATTTGAGTATAAAAGTCATAAAATAAAAACATTGATAAAAAAAATAATAATCTTAGTAACTAATCTGTGTGTTTATGAGGTTATCAATTTATCATCCAAGTTTGAATGACTATCGAAGAGTGTTAATATAAATAGGATGTGTTGTATATACACTACAGGCTACATACACTACATTTACACTTTAGCTACATAAACTTTTTCGTAATTTTCTAACTTCACCATTTTCAACCATCAGATGTTTAAATTTTGGTTATGACTGAATATTTGCACTGTATAAGTTTTACAATCAAAATATTTGTAGTAATCATATTGTGGGCAGATAAAAAATGAATATAATTTTATAAAAAAATTGTAAATACACATTTGAGTAGAGGCATCTAATTTAATTATAAAAATATTACGAATTCCTTTACTTGATTATTTTAGTGTTGAACTACTGTAGGTAATAATAAGTTTAAAAAACGTAATAATGAAAACCGTCTTCGAACGCAAAATTTGACTTTAAAATGTAATACAATAAATCCTAATATCTTTTTTTATCACTGAAAGTATACAACAATGAACTTTCAATTTTAATACATAGGTATACTCGTATATAGAAATTTTATAGTAAAATAAACTTAAGATTTGGATGAAATTTAAAAATAAAAAAGATTAGTTATTTGACCATAAAAACGTAAATTCTAAAGTTCCGTTTGTTTGTTTTGGAAGCGTGTCAAGTATATATATATAAAAAAATAATATTATTAATATAAACAATAGATTGCCCGAATTATTAAAAATTCTGAATTATAAATAACAAATCATTAATATCATACTATGAGTTGAAATATTAGGTACCTACCTATAATATTTATTACCTACTATGCATTGTGTATTACATAATATTATTATTTTAATGACTGGTAACATAATACCGGAAAAAATTACAGCAATTATATTATTCAATGCGTTAACAATAGAGACACGTAATTCGATATGTTTGTATACGTATACCCATCTTTAGATATAAATCAAATTTAAATAAAAAAATATTTTACGAATTTCACTTCAATGACGATTGTTATGATAATACGTATTATGAACGTTCTTCTCGGCTAAACAATATAATATACGCTCGGTACAATTGCAACTCAGATAATTGTGACACCGCTGTATATATCTGTTTATAACAAAGTGTCTTGTACTATTACAACACTCAATCATTGTAAAAACATTTATGTATCTTTTACGCGATTTTTATGTATATTTTGGATTCGGGGTAAGCTATTTAATTGGGCGCGTAGTTGACAGTATATGAAATTCGTCTGAAGAATTTATGGACTATAATCCAACAACCATAACGGTCACTATATAATATTATATGATATGATATTATATATACTCGTATATTCATTATAATATTATACTATCATCGAGGTCACATCAAATATAAATTCAAAGTATTCTTTTTTTCTCTATTTCAAACGTAACCAAAAAAAAAAATCAGCAAAAGAATAATGGGCGTCGTGTGTGTAGTAGCGTGGAGGGGGGGGTGTTTGCAAAAGTAAGTCAGTGTACGCAATTTCAAATCGAAATTACGGAGAAGACGGTATGTAGAGATAATAATAAAGGCTCGTGTATATAAGACGTATACCTACATAATAAAAGCTGAGGCTTTTAGACGTGGGAGCGTTATGAAAAGGAAACAGGAGGGATGACGGGGGTGATAACGAGGTACGATGGTGGTGGCCTTTGATAACAACTAAGACATATTCAAGAGAAACAACAAGTAATTAAATGAAAAAGACGCGTAATGCCGTCCAATTAGTGGTCATCCAAAGAGTTCCTTTCAAAAAGGTCAACAGTGCCACCGCTTTCGTAATACGGAATACATTTATATTTATATATATCCATGTATATGTATACGTGACGCCATTCATGTGTATAATGTATATACTATATTATACTCTGTGTGTATATATATATATATATAAATGGTTGTGTGTGTAATGTATAATGCCTCGCTGATTGGCAGTCCCTTTGGTTGCTGTCAAATAGCGTTCGAGGTCGCATCTCATATTATTAAGAGTTTTCTTCCGGCTCCCGAATTTCCGACATTAATTAAAAGGAATTCGCCCGAGACGACGCGCAAATTCTGTAATAACACACTACACGCTGTAAAATATCTCCTTGCACATAATATAATATATATGTATTTACTAGTGTCCAAAGAGCGGAGGCGTGTGCGAAGAGATTTTGGTTTTTCTGTATATAATATTTATTTCGACAAATATTACATATTATGTTCATTTCGCTGTGCGACCTTCAGTATATGTGTGTACTGGCAGTATATACGGTTGTAATGGTTCGACATCTTCACCGCACTGTAATTGGATCGTATACGCGATAATACGACTCCACGTGATAAGCGTGTGTGAGTAAAATCGTGTGAAAAGTACCTATAGGTACTGTAAAAATAACCGGGATGACATGATAAGCGCGTAAAAGCGCAGAAGTACCATATATATATAATATATATATATTATATAATATTTATAAGAGAGAGAGAGAGAGAGAGAGAGAAAATAACTACGCATTTCCTGTGTAAAAATGATATTTTTCTTACATAAAAAATGTTCCATCGCGTTATATATTGTCATAAAAATATCGTAGCAGATTGATTGCACTAATATCACATTATCAAAGAGTCAATATTGTATAGGGTGCCATAAAAAGTCTAGGGTTCGTGCACTAAAAAATATGGTGTCATAATTGACGAGCCGGGATTAAAGAGTGTTTTATCTGGATACATAGTTTCTTTGGCTAAATATATAAATACAACATATTATTAGTATTTATTATTCAGCAGGAAATGGTATTAAATATCGAGACATCAAAGAGTTATAATAGTCGGCCGTAAGCTACAAACTTTTCTAACTTTTTATTATTTAATAAATTATTTTAATAATTTATAAAACTCGAGATTCCACTTAATTATCAACTGTTAGTTGTTTGTACATACAAAAACAAGGTTACAACATTAATTAATTTTATATACATTTTACAAATCTTGCAGTTAATTTGAATGTTAAAAACACTTAAACGAAAAAAATTTAAGAAGTAACGTCTTAGTTTTACAATAGATGCCGAATGAACTTTTTCATCTAGTAAATCATTGTAACGTATGTATGTGTTAAATTTAAACTCGATGATAATTCATTGCTTCGGAGTCTATAAGCTTAAATTACTAACTAATCAGTATATATTATTTAATATATTAATATTGCTATTATAGTTCTAATTTGACTATAAGTAATTAATTTAAATTATTTTTTTCAATAAATATTGAATTTATTATATAATTAATTATTATAATGGTGGTATATGGTAGAGTGCCAGTTGAAATCGCGAAAAAAAAAGCGAATGACAATACCTAACACCTAACCTAACCTATAAACTCTATATGGTATATCATTATATATTATTGTAATACCTTTTGAGTCAATACCAACATACTGTAGAATGGTATGAATAAATAATATCATAAGATGAATTTAAATAATTTTAAAAAATCATTCCAAAAAAAATTAATATATACAAACATAAACGTTTAAAGTCTTCAAGAATAATAATATTTTTTAATTTTTTAATTCATATAAATATAAGATAATCATCCTATAGTATGATATTCAATATAATAAAATATTCATCCAAAATGAGTACATTAAGTTGTTATATATATTTATGTTTATATTATATATTTTATCCATGTTAAAAAATCGTTATTACCTTAATACAGTTTTTGAGAACATATTTAGTATAAATCCGCAGCCTGATATCTGAACTTGGTAACGTTTCAAATCATATTGCTTATTATATACCTATAATGTTTTAACATTGAATCACTCTATTGTCAATTGGCATATACATTTAATTCGTTAACGGTTCATGATATAGTTTCAATACAATCCAATCATATAATTTTTATACTATTACGATGATAATAAATTTGATTATATTAATATAATTAGACATTAAAATAATATGTGACAACTAAATCTGAACGTAGTCTATTATAAATTTATAAAGAAGGGACGATACCCAAATTCATCTAAATGTATACAAAAATCACCGACCTTCTAAAAATAGTTTCTAATGTTCTAACAGCAGATCAAAAGATCCATGTATCGTTATAGATTTGGTTAGCACCTGAAGATACTGTAATGGTGCTATTGCGGGAACGCAGACAGAAATTATTGGCGATGGTGATAGTTCGGTAAACAACAAATTCAAGAGAGCCAAGTATTTAAAGAAAATAAAGTCGTATATTCGACATGTTCGAAAATTAATCAATCAATATACATAACTCGGCGGGGGTGATCAATAATAATAATATTATAAATCGTGATAATATATTATTGTTTTTAAAACACGTGGTAATATTAATAAATCAAAATGAGAAGGTAGGAAGGCGTCATATGAAAACAATATTCTTCATGAAAATACAGAATTGTGACAGAGAACTGCAATCGTGTAAACGAAAACGCGCGTGTATATCGTATATATGATTTTCGTACACTGTACAACGCGTGATTCTCGATCTTGTACCTACGATGTACCTGTAAAGAATTTAAATGTTTCTCTGTAAATTCGTTTTCAATATTTTTAGCTATGTTACACTTCACAGACTCTGTATCTTAACCAACTGATTTGCGATGTCTATTTGCTGGGAAAACCGCAAGGGTAATGACTAATAACTAAAATAAATAGCGAATAAAGACCTTTCACGTGACATATTTTCACTCATACTTTCGGGGAATGATGGAACATTCTAATCATAACTAAGTATTCACACTGTCATCTCAGAATGCTATAAATGAAAATTATTACCCATTTTTATAATATTATATGACTGAATAAGTCAAAAAAGTCGTTTTAATTTTATGTGAAAATATGTATAAATTATATTATCATTATATATTTGAATCTCGTTTAACGAAATATTGTTTATTCAACTCTCGTCTGTTTTTTTTTTTTTATCTGTTTCGCCCGCTCAGGATCTAAAACGCAAAACTATAGCTGTTATTATTAAGATAATCAAAACATTCAAAACAATTATTATGATTTGAGACAAATAAAATAATATTTTTGAATTTTATGTAAATTGGTTCAATTTCATCGTTTTCCGACCATATGGTATAGTTGAAGGCGAATTAAAACATTAATGAATCAGCCTGTATTATTTGATGAACTATCATTGTGATGCGAAAATGGATCAAGATAAAAACAATGTAATGCCGATGAAGAGCACCACAACTGAACCAAAATAATATGTTCATTCCGTGACTGTCGAATAAACGTTGGCCAATTATACATAATATATAATACGTTTGACAGCTTAATGTTGTTTCGCGGTAAACAAAACGTGTGCGGTTCGTTTCACTAGTTGTTTGTGTAATAGATGAAATGGGCTTTAAACATCTCGTATGAATATATGGCAGCAGGTATCGATGGGAAGAGTGAGATCTGCGAGAGGTTACATTAGCAAACTTTAAAAAAAATATTTATGGATTACTGCCGTGATTTAATACGAATTTTCCATGTGTGAATGTGCATACGCACCACACACAGAAATCATCACTTTATAGCCTAACTATAGAATATATATTTGCCAGAAGTCAAGTCTATATACAATGTTTTATTTTAAATTGATTTTATTTATCACTGTTTTGCTAATATATTTTTTTTCTAAATGTTCTAAAAATTTAATATGAACTAATTTTAGAATATTATTCAAGTTTTGATGAACCGACGGTTTTCCTACACCATTCTACTCAGCCCATTGAAACTTTAAATACATACAGCTCATTAACTATTTATTCATCAAAATTCAATTTTTATACGTCGAAATATATTCCATAAAATATTCTGCTTTATATTAAGGAATCAAAATTGCACAATATCATTTAAATACAATACAATCAATAGCTTAAAAAAATATAACGATAAAAATTATATTTTTTTGAAAATGTTGAATTCGTTACGATTTAAAATTATTCTAAAATAATATTATACCATCAACATTTATTGTTTTTAAAATAATTAATATTCTTTGAAACATCAATCATCCTGTGTAAATATAGTAAACGTACGTATAAGACGTATACTTACATTCATGTTACCTACGCGACTAGTCGAAGTTGTAGGTATTTTGTACACACGATGAAAACTAGAAGGTTTTATATTTCAATTCAAACGTGCGTAAAATTTATTGGACATAAGAACCACGTGTAAATTAATATTTTTGAGTGCAATTAAATATTAAACTGTTTATCCACCGAAAGCACATGCGTACCTTACGTGTAATAGGTGTATATACGGAACGCACGACAAGGCGTAATAAATCACTGAAACACGATAAACCACTGTAAATATATTATAACGAATGATGTTCACCACACACCTCGACGGCCACACATACGATATATTATATTATTATAATAAGTAATAACAAAGTCCGCAGACGACCATTCAACGCTCGTCTCGCTGCGATAGAAATCGACATGGAATAAACAGTGCCTATGATAATAAATTTTATTTTATAATCGATGGCATATAGTATAATGATGCGATTATTCAAAAATACATATTTTCTTTTAAAAAAAAAAAAACCCGTCGTAAAATACATAGCGTGCAACAGGTTGATCGCATAGACATAATATAATTTATAACGCATAATAAATATGGTGCCCAGAGTGAATTCTGCATTTATGTATATTATTATCATGCGGGTGGATGTGATGGTTATTAGATCCCCACTGTTGCAATCTATCAGTATAATTTCATAATAAAAACTATGCTACATACCTAATTTGATAATAGTAAGAATTGTACATGAAATAGGACGTATCTCAGTTATAAGTCGCATTGCTAATTGTATAATATTTTTGTAAAAGCATACAATTTACAAAATTAGAAATATAACAATACTCGCATTTTATATTGTACAATATGTATATTATATAGTTTGGTATCGGCAATCTTAACAACATTTCAAATCACAAATAAAAAGTTTACTCACTAAAAATGTATTACAAGAGAAAATCAATTTCAGTATCTTTTCTGATTGTATAACATAATTATTACGAGATTACATTAATAAGTTAATGAAAAAAGAAAAAAACGATTTCGCGCAAAAAAGAACTACTCAGACTATTTATGGTTGAAAAACCAATCTTATGTGAGATAAGAAAGACTATACGTATTTCTATGTTTTGACTTTTTGTTTTTTGTTTTTTATTAATTAATACAAAAAAGCCACTATTGTTTTAAAATTATTATACTTTCCAAACTTAAATAGGTACCTAATTTTTATGGAAAAAAAAACGGTAAGAAAAAAAAATTTTATATTCTGTTTCTTTTATAAATTTGGTTTCTCAACTACAATAATCCTGAGCGGTTATTTTTCACGTGAAACGGTTTTTACAAATAATTTATGGGTCTGTATGGTATCTTCTTCACCATATGATAGTTATACACTTTCCACTATATGTGCTTGTGTCTTGAAATGCTTTCTTAAACTTACTTACAACTACATTTATATTTCCAAGTTTAAAATCAGTATGTCCTTTATTATCATACCTAGTTAATTTACATCGTTTCCACACACCTCACTACTGTTGTTTTTATAACATTTTAAGTAATATTTTACTGATGATTAGACTTCTAAAAAATGTCTAGTGTCTTAAAAGTATGCTGTATAGACATCGTTTAGTATATTTCCATCATTGATCTCGGCAACTCACTCCCCTTTTGTCCAGGAAAAATCACGTCCACCGTACATTATTGTTGCATACGCCGTTCGTCCTTGCCCAAGAGTATAAATTGTATTTATATGATATTACGAAATACCATTTACGCCTGGAAGAAAAAACCAGTGGGGTATCGAATCCGCAATTACTTTTAAGCGTCGACAAGTATTAAAGTTATACGAGACGACGGGCACGACAAGTATTATACATACATATATATATATATAAGTACGATCGTACGTCTATGGTTAGGGTCTATTCGGATGACGGAGAGGGGATAGACCGACGGCTTTTCGAGGATCGAAACATAGATACATACATACATTATTGTATGTATACGGTGCAACTGGGGGACTTGCTCGGGTGGCAGTGGCGATCGTGTAGCTGGCCGAGTACGAAAAGAGAAAAAAAGATTGAGTGTGCGTGTGATGTATAATAATGTGCATATACATACATATACCATATACGGCGTGCGTGAATTTCATCGTTCTCGCGAAAGAGCTGAACTGGGCTCGACTTATTATACATATATATATATTACTAGACCGTAAAAATCGTTGCGATAATACGGCGACATAGGACAGTAAAACTTTACGATAAACCCGTCGTCGTTGTCTTCGTACCGAAGTTCGTACACATATAGATGTGTAGCTACTCGGTCGTCAAAAAAACGGTTTTTCTTTCCTCTCATATTATACGCGGCCCTCTTTCGTCCGACCGGATTTCCGTCATGTAACGCGTCCATATATATACTCGTATTATACCTGCGCATATAATAGTAATAATAATAATCGTATAAACCAACGATATGGCGGTCAAAAAGAAAAATGCTGGTTGGGTGGGGTTTGATGTTTCCTTTTTTTTTCAATTTTTTTTTTTTTTTTTTTACGAGTAGCTACATACCACTCCATACTAGTAGGCATAGTGCGACCACCAACGTGCGTTGTTATAAAATATTCGAGTATCGATATTAAAATCATGTTTCAAACATTTATACAATATACATTTTTAAAACATACTGTTTTTGTATTGAATACTTTTATTTCCGAAATTGAAATTAAAATGTTTTGAATTGTTGTTAAAATAAAAGATCAAAACCAATATCATATAATTTGTCATACTTATTTTTCTACAACAAACATGAATTATACTAATTAAATGTTATTTGTGTTTTTTTAACGTAAATGAAATATTTATATACGAAATATAATAATTGAAAATACAATGATACATGATAATTTAATTTATCTTGAATAATAAAAATGTTATAAAATAAAAAACTATTTTGATGAGTATTTTATAATTTTAAAATATTGATATTTGGTTAAGCGTTATATAGTAGTTTTCTATTGTTAGTTAATAAATAATAGATTTTAACACTAATAGATACTAACAAATATATTATTGTTCAAGTAACTTATTGTCAATGATCGTATATGTTTATTTTATGAATACTTTAAGCAAATTAATATTTTTATATCATGATTTAAGATTATTAAATACGATTATTATATAAACTATGAGCAATTAAGTTAAGTTCTTAGAAAAAACTCCAAGAGAGAAATGCATTTGATAACCCATTTGAATACATCCTTGATTTTTAAACTGTAGCTTTAGTGATATTTAAAATTACGACATTTAAAATTTAAAAATACTGTTTATCAGTTGGTATAATTTACTTATTTATAAAAAAATAGTATTTAAAATGTTTCTTTTGAAATTTTTTTTACATCACTATTGTGATCTATGTATATACCTAGCATAGATAGTGCTGCAGATCGAGAATATAAAGAAACGGTTGTCGAGTCCAAATAGGGTCGTTGTCAAATATATTAGGTAGGTACATCGTACACACGCAATAATAATATTATATATTATTCTAAATAAGCCTTCTGACAAGCAACTCTTGATTAGTCAAACATAATGTATTATATTATATTATAATAATATCGTACAATTACGGCGGGCACGGTGTTTTACGTGTAAATAATGTAAATAATTCACAAATATTATTATATATTATATACCCGGTCACTAGAAAAATGCATCAATAATACGCGTAATTAACCACATTTTAATTTTAACAAGTCGTGTCATTTCAAACGATTCCCTTGGTAAATGTTAAAAAAAAAAAAGCGATACGAGGACAGACATGCGTACAAAATCTGAATTTAACATTATCAGCAAGGGAATCGTGTTGGACTGTAACTCTGAACGAAAAATTTAAGTCAATCATGATTTTTTTTATATTTATAATATATATGTATTTAGACTTATTAATAATTCTCGTGCGTTTATGGTAATTCCAGTTTTAAAAAATTAATATTTATTTTACATATTATAGATATTATAAAAGGCTATGAATTCTTCAAATTAGGATTACTATATTAAATTTTTTTTTTTAAACTTGCTCCCACTTCAATGGCCGTTAACGTACATTTTACAAATTCCTATTTTATTTCTAAGTTGACAGTCCTAAGCATGTAACAATTAAAGGGGAAATATGCATAGTTGACCATCTTACTGGGAAAAATAAAAACTAACTAAGCCAGCTATATGATACATCACAAAATTGAACAGAAATCAACTCATCTTCTAATTTAGCTATAGTTGAAAAACTTACAGAAAACGTATAGTTACGATTAAAAAAAAAAAAATTAAAAATCATAAAGATACACACATTTTTGCAACCTTCCCCTCTGAGATTATTTTAGGGGTACAGCATTAGAGGACTCTGGTAGGTACTTCATAATAATATGTGTGTTTGAATAGTAATGATATTCGTATAGTATTATCGTATAACAGTATTCACGCAATAAAAATAATAATATACATCATCTGTTTGTATAAATTCGTAAATACATTTTCGGTGATTACATCATCGTAATTATATTTTATTTTTTAATACTTTTGTTATTTATATAATATGATTACAAAGACATATTGTTGGATTATAATATTGATGTAAATACATCAATAAAGTAGAGGTGTACATATTTTTATTTTTTATTTATAATACATCCGGTGCGTGCGGCGGCCGCGTCTATGACAATGTTTTCCGTAAATCTAAATGTGGCTTAAGAGTGATTTCATATGACCCACGTCCCACCCATGTCACAAATGATTTTTTTTCTTTTAATACGAGTTTATTTATAAATATAACGTAATCGGAAAGTGTTCCTCCATTTGTTTTATATAATGAAAGCTCAGCCAGTAAATATCGCACACGGTCTTTTAACCTTAGTACGAAATTCAACAGAAAAAAATAATAGTATGAAACGCGTATAAATACGCAACTATAAATTACTCGGAAAAGAACGAATATAAAGTTCACTGGTGAATCTACGCAACCGTAATGGAATGCATTCTTATTGCGTGCAAAGTGTGTTTTAAACTGTTTTTTTCTAAACCTCCTTCCGTGAAATATATTTCACGCCAGAGTGATGGTTTTCAAGTTTCAACTATAAGTCGTACGTTTTAAAAAGATCAATGAATGTTACTAAATATAATTAGGTGATCTCGATTTTTGACTTACTAAATAATAACTAATTTTAATACCGACCGAATATATATTTTTATATATTTAATATTATGATGAAAATTAATTAACAATATGATAACAATAACTAACGCTAGATAATTTTTGCATGTTTATCGTGAGCTATTGGGTGCTAAAAAGTTGAAAATAAGATTCAAGAATACAAATATTAATAAACAGTTTATAGTGCATATTTTTGGAGAATATTTTATAATACTAATTTTTTACAATTTAAAAGACCGTAAACTAAAATTTATCCAGAGTGATTTTTTTATCAAACCACACTGTTTTTGAAAAACATTTTTTTACATAATTTCTAGTCAAAATTAAACATTTAAAAAAAATAGAAATATAATATTTTTATCATAATAGTTTTTTTAAATATTATACTTTTTAAATAACAACATACATTTTTAATTTTATATTCTGAAGCAAAATATTTTTCGAAGTATTTTGATGCATAAAAATCGAACTTTTTACGATTTTTAAATTATTAAACAAGTTATATGAAAAATATTTCAATTTAAAAATTCAAATACATATAGTGAAATTATGCTCAATAAAACACAGGTAATGTTCTTAAACTTCAATTTCGCACATATTTTGTTATGTTATACATTAATATAAGATTAAAACAACGCATCCGAACGATCTGTTAGAATAAGTTTTATGATATATGTACAAAAGATATAAAAATATATATATCATTTGCACTAATATTAATGTAACTATAATATCTTATATATTTCAAAGTACTCATATTTAAATTGTCAATTATCTATAAAATATATTTATAGATATTAGTATATTATAATATATAACCATAAAAATTATCTATAAATTCATAAAACTTCTTTATTCATAATGGTTTTTGTAAAATGAATTTTCATTATGACTAGTATATTCAACTACACGAATGTAACTAAGAACTTACTAACGAATTAATATGTTATGACACAAAAACTCTCAATAACTTAAAATATTCAGATAAATTGATTTTAACGCTTTTGTACGATATAATATATTATATAGTTCTAAATTTAATATCTGGATGAAACATACAGTTAAGCACACTTTATTACGATACAATTTGTTTTTTACTATTTCATTTTGGTACATATGGTACTTATGTTTTCCAAAAAAATATGAATAAATTAATTTTGAAATTGGAATTAAACTCTATAAATCGACTGTCCTAAATGTGGAAATTTAAAGTGCATCACTGCTGTATAGACTCGTAGTCAAAACCTGAGCTGTAAGAGTGTAAGACACAAAATCGACAACCTCTATAAACATTCACGATATAGAATCATGTTAGGATAGTCATCTTAGGAAAAATGGCCGTCAGAGTAAGCTTCCTCTCACCATTTTCTACTTTTCTTCTCATAGATCATGCCATCCAGTAGTGCTGCAGTGTATAGGCGTGACTCATTAATTTTTATTATAGATGACAAGGGTACTAAACTTATGTTAGAGCGAGTTTGACAGAAAGTGGAATATCGACACGATACCTATCGTTGGTGTCGTGGTCTAGGCTAGCCCCTCAAAATTAAAACAACTGCAATTTTGATTTTTTTAGGTTATTAGACGGCTCAATTTTTATAGAAAAGTGTTGACACTACTACCCCCCTTAAAATGAAATCCAATTTCCCACTATGGCGGTGGAGAGTATAAAACATTCGTGAGGGTATACCTTGTAACATTAAAATGTATTTTTATTTTTATAATAACTCTTTCCAAAAAAAAAAAAAATAAAAAAATATTCAATACATTCTCTGTGTTCTCTGTGGAATGGTATAATAATAATAATAAGTATAAAACCACAAAATGATGCGCATAGACGTATTTTTTACATCGGCCGTCTTCACGTCGCTGGTGGCGCAATGAGACTGGGCTTAATTTTTTTTTTGACTTTTATAAATTTATCAGCCCGTTATATTTTCGACAAATCTGGCACCGGTCCTGTTAAGTTGGCCCGCTACATTGTCGTGCTTGTCCGTCACTACTTATAGGCGTAGGAATTTATCGTACCTATTATATATAATATTTATATTGTAACATGTGTGATGCGGTATTCAACGCCCGCGTCAACGATACATAATAATAGTAAAATAATATTATAAACTATTATTATTATATCGCGCACGGTGCGGATTATCATCTAAATTGATACAAGCCTTTTGAAGTGGATTAAAAAAAATAATAATAATAACAAAATTACAGACAGACGGCGATAGAACGTTTATTGTGTACACGGCGGCGTCAATATAACGATTATGTTATTTATTATATGTGTTATGTTATATTGTCATCGTCTCACGGTCATTTAAAAACGAGTCGACCGGACGTCAAAGGATATCTCACCGTGCGCGAATCGAACGTCATTATCGCGGCGGCCGGCCGGTAGAATAAAAAATCATAATAATCTAATATTAATAATAAAAAGAATCGATGAGTCCGATACGGCAACAATAGAAAAACAATAATATTGTATTATTTTAAAAAATTATATAATAGTGCTTGATACGAACCACCGCAATGTAACAATTACGATTCGGACTAGTGATTTTTTAATATATATATATTTTTTAAATTATTATTTTGTTTCTGTTCCGGCGCTAGGAATTTGAGAATGCGCGGGCGAGGTCGCAGCGGACACCGAGCACGCGACTGATAAAAATAATGTCGCGACTGTGATGGTGGTCCGACGTCTTATTGTAGCGATTCTCATGATATTATTTTCAAAGGACGCACCGACGCCGCATTTCTATAACATATTCGCCCGAAATAACGTGCAGCATTATTTAAAACATAATAATTATTGTTGTGTAGTCGCACATAGTAAACATAATAGTTTCAATATAATTTACTATAATATAATAATATATATTATACCAAGTGATTCGTATAACTACAAAAACACTAATTATTATTTCAAAAATAACAAACAGTCTTAGAAATATATTTTTTTTTACATTTCCTTAAAACTAAAAAAACAATGATAAAAATAAATAGTTAAAAAATGTAGTTTTGTGACGACTAAAAATTATGTTAAAATAAATAATTCCCAAAATGTTTCTTATTATTATTATTTACGAGCGTTCTTTGATTATAGATTCATTCAATACATTAGAGTATTATTATAACGCTGTGTAGGTGCAAACTATCGTACCTACCTATAATAATATATCAAGATGCAATCACTCACGAACTGGTTTAAAAATTTTAAATATAATTTACAATATTATAAACCTAGGTATAAAAAAAATGAATAATTTATATTATAATATTCACGTTTACAAGCACCGTGATAGTTGGACACTAACTTAAGTAATCATTAGGTTTGATAAACCGTCACGTAAACCTATATAGTCACGCGTCATGCATCATTATAATAGGGCTCGGATTTTAAAGCATAATAAGCAACTAAAAAAAGGACACGATTGTTTTAAAAAAAGCAAAAAAAAATATATTTAATTTTAAAAAAAACATGACCAAAAATTAACACGAACTACGAAAAAAAATAAATAAAAATGAATAAAAAAAATTTGAAAATTAATTGAAATTAAAAAAATAATGAATTAGGTATACCTACCTAAATACCTTGTATTTCTCTAGATTTTCAGTAGTGAAACTGACTCTATTTTGTTCCACAGAATATTTTTATACATAGAAAATGACTTTCTACATCCACTGAATTGATCGGTGTACCCTTCATACAAGAGATTTCAAATGACAACACTAAATCTTAAATTTTGAAATGGTCGATATCGATGTTATAGGCATACTGACAGTATAGATACTGCTTGCTATAATATGTAGATCGATATAATCAATATGTACATTTAATAAACAAGCCGACAACGAAAACTATAATAATCCAATAACTATAAGGAATTCTGGGTTTTTACATTTCTTAATCATTCAATTTATTTATTACTACAATAGTAGCATAATAAACATAATATAATAATTCTACAACAGAAATAACTGAAAAAAAGCATTTACATAAAAAAAAAACTGAAAAAAACCAAAAAATGAATTGGTTTATTTGGAATCAGAATGACGTAAAATGAATTTATATTAATAAAATTATATTCTATCTCATACATAAAAAGGAAGCATATGCTTTATAATCCGAGCCTTAATCATTATAGTATACAGCTAATTATATTTTAATATACAATCGGAAAATTTATAAATTATTTACGTATTACTTGCAAAATATTTATCACATATGTACCAATACTATTGTATCAGGTTTTTTCCTCAATTCCAATCACTCATGCCTCATTTAAACGGTCGTTCCAGTCGATGACAATTTTATTTAAAACACGACATTCGCTTTTTTATTCCTCAATTTATATGTTGTATATAATGTTCGCATGCACCAACAGTAAATAACACCTGTAAGATTTGGCTGCGATAAACAGACAGTACACTGTTTACAAACTAGTCACCTTGTGGTCAAATATATAATTTTTTTCTGACAGTTTTTCACATTGAATTTCCGATACAGTTGGACCATACAAAGAATTATACGGCTTTGTCTTGTACTTTTATCGAAACAATTTCATTGAATCTGATATAAGTTAAAATAATTCCGAATGAAATTTATTGACGATTAATTTTAACTGTAATTAACATATTTTCATAATATAGCCTAAAATAATTATCCCTTTAAAGTTTTTAAGGTAGTTAAAAAAATATATAAGTAGAAAATAGCTGTGTTTATGTAAAAGAACTAAATAATATACCTGGGTACTGGTTACTTACCATAGTATCAAAAATGATTGTTAAAACTTAAAAGAATTGATGTGTATATTTATTACACCTACCATATTTAGTGTCCTTCTGATCTCCACAAGTAATATATACTAATAATAGAACAAACAAAATTGTTCTTATGATAAACGTACCAGATTTCAGAGGATTACAGTGAAAATGTTACAAACAAATTTATCTACTTCTTAATGCATAATATGTATATGATAATAAAAACAACAAAAATTACAAATGTGGGATTTTTGTCTGACAGAATTTCATCTTATAAATAGTATGCCTTGAATTAAATATGTTGCGATGAATTACATTATTCGTATACTTAGAAAATAAATTGGATAACTGTTCTTTGAAAATGTTGGAGCTTTGATGCGACCAAGACTATCCAGCCATCCGATGCTTACAACGTTGTTTAAATGTATTTACAGTTTAAGCAGACGATTGATAATATGGTCTTAATAAAGTGGATTTATATGCATTTTTATTTTTTACGAGGGAGTAATGAAATTTGAGTTTATACATTTTTGAAAGCATACAAAAACTTTTAATGTATGTATTATTTTTAAAAAATGGGAATTTTTAAAGTGGTGGACCAATGTACCGCTTATTCTCATTGGAATTTATTTTATTTTAATGCTTATTCTTTGACCATGTAAATCATCTAATATTGTAATAATATACTATTATAGATGATTTATGAAAATTGTTTTTGTTTCACATTTCGAAAATGGAGTAACGTGAGCTAATTGATCGTGTTGTTATTGTTCCGGAGACATCTTGCATAGAATGTAATGCATCGCATTGCGGCCAAATCTTGATTTATCGCGTCCTCATAACATCTCGGAATAATATGAACAAAATCGTTTCTCTCGGATATTTTTTGTCTCTAAATTCTGGCGCTACTCCAAAGCCGGTAAATTCTAAACAAGGTGCTGAAATAATGGAGAAAAATCGCAACACGCGTTAAAAATAAAACAATTTATTATTCGTCTACAGCATAATATCTCTATATTATTATGATGTTTTTATGGCGACAAGTCGCTTTAGGTTAAATCGAATGTTTGTATAACCCTTTACTACAGTTATACTTAACACTTAAGATATACAACTAGGATCTAATTATAATAACAACAACAATCGTGGTTTTTGATTTGAATGTTTTAAAAACAATGAAGTAGGCGCAAACATATATGCACTTAAAAATGTATATTATGCGTTCATAATAAATATTTTCATTTTTAACTATCTACATTTTAAAAATTAATATTAAATTTATTATAAATATTATATACCTATAACTTAAATTTGATAAAATACGCGAAAATATGAAGCATACATTTTTGAATTGGAGTTTTATGTACCTATAATAGGTATAAAACGAATTCGTATGAAATAAAATTTTGAATATACAGTTTCTAAGAAATACCTAAATGTATGAAGTATCAAGCCCTGGTAATAATTACATACCGAACAATTATAATAATATAACCATGAAGTGTTTTTATTTAAAACGTTATAATATTATTATCATAATATATTTAGTAAGTGGACACGATTTTATACGCGCTTAGTACACAGATTATTATATTGCTGCTGTGTACGAAAATAAATAAAGAAACAAATTATATGGTTGGAATGCTCCACGGCACTTACCTGGAACAGCATTTTGTTTTCGAGCCAACAGCGAGACGTTTAATAACATGTATCCTTCACTTCGCACCGACCGCCACCGCCGGATTGAGCGGTACGCGCGTTGTTTGTGTAAAAAAAAAAAAATTTACGAGAAAAAAATTCAAACATAATTTTAAATAGACTGTGCGATATTCGAATAAAAACTCAATCGTCCATCCCTTTGTGTATATACTACCAAAATTCAAAAGCTTAACACACAAGCCCGACCTATACGAACAAGGCTAATATGTGTGTATAATAAGTATAAGTATACCATTCATAACAGTAATAGTTATAATAATCATAGAATATATTATTTTTATTTTATTTCATATATAGAAAGTGCCTATGATATTTCATTGTTTGCTTCGATGTTAATCACTGATAATCAACAACATTTTTTCTCAAATATTTTTTTCACTATTATAATATTGTATAGGTACATGTCTTTTATAATACACAGTGTTTTTTTGAATTTTGTTTTTTAAAAATTTCTAGTACACTTAGGGATTACATTTTCTATCATTAAGATTTTAATATAATTTAAGAAGTATCTCTTGGTAATACAATAACTTCTTTTTTTTAAAACCAGAATTGACCTTATTTTTATTAAAATTGCTAAACATAATAATATGGTTTTTCAATATTTTTTTAAAATTGAAGCCGAAATTCAAAAAAATAGTTTTTAAGTTAAAATACGTATATACTAAGAAAAATAGTCCTTAAAAACAATTTTACAAAAATATAAAATGCATGTGATATTTAATTTATTGTTTATCATAGTCTGGCAATTTTCAGTCAGAAATTATACAATTTTTATATATTAATATTAATTATAGGTACCTAATTGCTTATTATATTTTTATAATTATATAAGATACCATATCTTTCAAAACTATATTATCGTGGACTTGATTTTAGTAACTATGCAAATTTAAATGAAATAAAAACAACTGCATACAATTTCGATTTAGATATACTATATACATTTCTACAAATTTATAGAAAAAAAATATGATTCTCATTGCGAAAAACCTAAATTACTTAACAGATATTGCTACACGATACTCCATAAATTAAATAAAAAAAAATCTAAATAATTTAAAATATAGGCCTGAAGAATACTTAAACATTTCAGCACAGAATTCAAATAAATTTAGTGATAAATTAAAAAAAAAAATAGTAGCTATTATGATTAGTAAATTTCGCAAAAGACTTTTTGATAGAAAATCTGTCGGTATTGGTGATTAACATCGAAACAATGCAATTCGTATACATATGTGTTTACGATGTATCAAATAATATTAATTTTATTATCTTATATATATGTAATATGTATAGTATGTTATACACATTACTAATTTACACATACGTTACGTCTCATAAATACAGGTCTGACTTGTGTGTAGGCTTTTGACTTTCAATAATATACACGCCAAGAAGGATGATTGAGTTTTTATGTAAATATTGCACTATGTATTTTAAACTATATTTAAATTTTTTTCTCGTAAATTTTATATTTTAAATACAACGTGCGCACTACTTAATACGGTGTAGTACGAAGTTAGCCGTTGTGAAATGACACTCCTTAAATTATATAAAAAATCTTGGTATTTTTAAAACATGGCCTTTGCTTAAAGATTCCAAAACAGAATTTTTTTAATAAGTTCATTATTAATAAATATAAAAATGGTACTGACAAATCAACTTACATATTTAACATCACTCCATCATTCCTCTTAAACGAGTATAGGTATTTTATAATATCATATATAATATAATATATACATGTTTGAAAAAACGTAACTCGCAGAAAATCAATGATTTTTTTCTATTGTGATTTTGAATATTATGACACATTTATAGTTCTGTGTATTGTATAATAACTGATTATGATTCCTATACATGCAGTTTGAGCCTTATATATCGGTGTGAATATATTTTAATAAAATGTATTTGTTAATTATATAATAGAACTGTGAAAACATTACAAACGCGATTTACTTTCGATGTGATGATAATCTGTAATGAAATTTAATAGTTAATAGCGATGAATTATTTTCAGATGATATAATGAGATTTATCATACACAATATTATTTTTAATAAAAAATCGTTTTTAATGTTAATATCAATTTTACTGATGAAAATACAATTGACAAAGCGTGATTTATATACTCGCTTTTTCAACGGCAAAGAAAAAATACAATTCGTTTTTTGTTTTCAGTTGTATTACATTATTTTCCACAGTTGATATTTATATGATAATTATTTTCAATCGAGTATTGGCTGATGAACGGAATAAATAAGTCTCTCCGTGCAATTAAGACTTAATACTATTAATTAATTTTTGGATCTACGTACAAGAAATTTATCTAAATCGCAAGTATTCTTGTATTCACATATTTTTATACTTGATATTTTAAATCAAAATTTAAAAAGTTGATATTATTTTATAAGTATATCCAAGCGTTTGGAACACTTAAATGTTCTTCAATTACAAGATTAGTAGTAGGTATTTAACATATTTGAAAAATATCAAAAAATTACGTTGTACAAAATATTGTATTAAACATTTACGCACATATTGCTTATATTGTATTTAAGTTCATCTAATTGTAATTATCGTCAATCCTTTAGACAGGTTACACTTTATAGGCAAAATGTATTAAAATGCAATTTTTTTTTTATTATAAATCCTACTATTTTATAATGGTTTGAATTGTTGTTAAAGTGCGTATATATAGGTAATATTTAAATATCACAAAAATATAATATATATATTTATAGAATTTCATATACCTATTTATCATTTGTCAAGTTTTAACTATTGTAAAGTGTAGGCACATACACATACACATATCTGTATGTATTGTATTAGTGCATATCATAAATGTGTGTTTCATTTTCCACTACCTACAATATATCATCGGTTAATTAACCATTACCTACTATATTCTACTATGATAATAAGATAATATTATATATTAGTCTTACAGATAGTATGATATAGAGTATACGTAGAGTGTATATAACAATATATGTATCGCAAACTTTGTGTGTACGTTTAATTAACTACGAAAATCGTACACTGTGAGTTTTTAAAAGGTGGCGGATAAAAATTTAAAATAGTTAAAATACTTTGGTAAATATTGTTTTTATATGAGGTGTTTTTTTGGGTAAAATATTAGACTAGCCTAGAAACAATTTTAAGTTCACTGCATACATACTACGCACACGTATACAACCACAACTACTAATAATATTTCTATCAGTACAAGAGCTTTCGTGTTACTATTATTTTATAATACTGCATAAAATACGATTCTCTAAAAAATATGTATGTAATATGGCGTACCTACGTGTGTCATTTTAGACATTGTTATGAAAAAATATCTTCCATAGACCACTGGAATTTTCTCAACAATGGCATTTGATAGTATGTTTTAATAAAAATAACTTGTAGGCTCGCTACACAATGCCATTTCGATGTATAAATGTAAACATATATTATCAATATATTATAACTTGTCTTTCGATCATGGAAATTCGGCGATTGTATAATATTATATTATACTATGTCCAAAGAAAACTACGTAACGACTAACGATACCTATCAGATTTCTGTGCGTACTGCGTAATAGGACCACAAATTGAACGTTTTCTTTAGTGGTAGTGGAAAGAAGGGAAGAGAAGAAAAAGTAATTCCGCGAAGGTAGTCGTGCGCTTAACTTTTCACGTGAGTAGTCCAACACAATAAATATATATATAATAAGCTAAGTACGTAAAAAATTAAATGACATGAAAAGAAAACACGAGCGCGCGACTATCGCTTATATACATCGTCGTTCCAACAATACATCATCAGGGTATATTGATTTTAATATAAATATTAAAATATTTTATTAATACAAATAATGTATCACGAACCTCTCCACACCGTATATATTTAATCAGCTATAACCACTCGACATGTCTTTTGTTAACGTATATTTTTCTTTTCACGCTAAGGATTTGTTTAAAATTCAAATCTTTGTAAATACCCAAAACGTCATCATTCATCATTATAATATTATTTATTGTGATGACATAAAATAAATTTAGCAATATAAAAAAGTAATAAGCCATTACTTGATTGAACTTGGATTTAACTTATTACTCAGACACATCTCTCGTATTTGGCAAGATTTAACAGCAGTGATATAACCAAGCCAGATCAGTGAACACCCTCCAATCAGAGTACCCGAGCTTGGAAACCAAGAAGGTCGGAAGATTTTTTTCTTTTAATGATATAATATGTACTACAAATTCTAATTGTTATCTTAATATTCAGAAACACTCTTAAATTTAATTATAATTGTGCAAAAATACACCAAACATGAATGTCAATTGAAATAGATATCAAAGACTATGTCTGCAAAGTTATTAGGTATCATAATACTAAAGTAGGCAATTTATAGAGTGAAAACAAATGTTTAGTTATATACACATTAGGCGCCAGGAGAATACATAAAAATATGTAAAAGAAAAAATATAGTTTTTACTATCGATTTTTTAAATTACGTGAAAGATATAAATACACAGAACTTTTTATTTACAATATAGCATAAAGATAAAACATTATACACTGCAAAAATTAATTAAAAAATACGTCACGTGATTGTCTTAGATATATTTTTATTTTCAACTATATACCTATTTTAAGTTATGGTTATGAAAATTGAAATGAATTTTTTCATTATTTGGAAATGTTGACGCCACTCGACTTGAAAACTTTTTTTTATAAACACAAAATAAAACCCTATATATTGGACGAAAAATCGTTTATCCGCCGCCGTCTACTCGGACAGTAGACACTAGATGGTCTAGATGTGTCAACACACTTTCATTTACTTTACAGTCATAAACACGCTACAATATAATATCAAAATATTATCATAAACTTATTATGTAAGACGATAGAATTTGATGAGGGGCTTTAGAATTTTGGAACTGCAATAATACACGCAACAACAACAACAAAAAAACTTCGACAGGTATTTATTGCGGTATTATTATGTAGTAAATTTTCAATTATTAGCTTTACGGGTTATCTACATTCTACAGAACCATAACAATTATGCATACATAGTGATTCAACAAGCATTCTCACCATCATTTTTTCCTTTAACAACGAATTTATTCAAATTATGATTATTGGCATTTTTAAATACGCTTAAAGAATATATATTTTTTTTCTACTACTTAAACCGCAGAGGTTCCCAACAGGAGTGCCATAAACTTAACTTTAGGAAGCCGTGAAATTATTTGTACAGGATGTATTACTATTGACTGTAGAGTATAGGGTACATCCGGATTTTTAAAAAATAACTAAGGGAGCCGTGAATCAAAAAATGTTGGGAACCTATAACTTAAAGAATGTCTTAATGGTGATACAAACTTCTGATTTTTTTTTTTTATGAAAACCCTTCGTTTTCACTAAATTATTTAATATCATTTTTTTTTTTTTTAAATATTGATGTAATTAATTCGAACGAGTCATTAATTAAATATTGTTTTGCTAATAATCTTAGCAGTTAAAGCCGATAAGCCATTTAAATTAAAAAAATATATTTAATATATATTAGTTAACAACTACAGTTGTACGGAAAAAAATACGCATTGATTTATAATATAAAAAGTGTGAAAATAATAAAGTTTATTCATTTAAACATAGTAAATCTAATCGATAAAAACTTAGATTTTCACTGTTCATTCTTCTTTATACTAGGTTTTTCAAATTAATTAAGCCATAATCACAACGAACAAAGTTTTTGGAACGAATAAAATATGAAAAAATACATTAAATAAGGAAAGATTTATGTTTGCATTAAAAATAAAGCACTGCGCGTGCACTCACTTAAAATACTGTACAGCGTAGACCCAGAGACACAGTGCGAATAATATGAAATTACTTTTCACAATTATATCTATGTATAACAATAACAATCACAACAAACGCACGATCTTTTTATTTATCCATTATTATACATAAAAACACATAAATCGCGAATTAATTACAAAGTGTCAGCTATGCGTAACTTTGTGGCAAAATTATTTCAAGTTTAGTTTATACTCGCTTAAAATCATATTATCAAAACGAATAAAAATCATTAATTACGTCAGTTGAGCTTAGCTATACATTTCTATAACGTCGTTGCCACCGTATTATGTATTTCATAATAATACATAGCTTGATTCACCAAGCATGTCCATTGTCCAACTAAATATTCTTTTTTAATAATGAATTTATTTGAATTCTAATATTTGCAATTTTTTAAAAATACTTTAAAAGACCATATTTTTAAATTCTTAAGATTTTTTGGTTACTTAAAAGTGTCTACGTAATTATACAAACTTCTATTTTTAAAACAAGAACTCCCTTTTTATTATAAATTATATCGAGGATAACTTTTTTGAAACTTTTAATGTATCTAATTCAAAATTTGAATCTTTATTTTTTGAGTCATTTAACTTTATGTACTAAGATAATTGGTCCATGATAATGGGTTTGGAAAAAATGTTATGGTAATTTCAAAAGTTAAGTAATTTAAATTAATCTACCAATATTTATGATTAATAAAAATTACACAAATATAATTCAATGTATGTATTATATTTATTTTATATTTTTGTAAAACCATTTAAGGACTATAATTATCCTATTTACATTAAAAATCACTACTTTTAAAATTTTTTTAAAAAAAAACCATCCACTAAATAATTTACAGTAAAAAAATGATTTTATCACTTAAAAAAACAGAAGTTTGTATCACCACCCATTGTATTTGTATACAGATAATCTCAAAATGTTTAAAATATTGTTTTTACGCGTACTTCTATAAGTATTTAATTTTATAGTTGATTTATATTATGAGTATAATTATAGTTTACAGTCAAGTACTAGCTATGGTAGTATAATGGATACTATATAAATAATTGCAAAAATGTTTCATACGATATTATAACAACATTTAAAAAAAAACTATTCGTATACTAAATAATACTATTATAATATAAAACGGACTCTAACATATTGTTGTCAAATTTTGTTCATATATTAAAGGGAATAGAATTGTCTTATTAAAGTTTTATTATAAGTCATCGATGCTTCACTCGGAGTCAATCCCTTTAGATCTCTACACATCTTATTTATTTCCATTTTTACTCCACTCATAATCTTTTTCAAATGCTGATACTCACTATATTTTTGTACAATCTTAGTTTAACGTTTTATCTTAATGGTTAACTAAATAATTTCAGTTTACTCGTACATTTCCAAAGCTCTTAGTATTAGTCTTAGTTCCAATCTATAATACTTTAGTTTTATATCATACACCTAATAATTTCGATTAACTTTTCGCACATAACAGTTTTATTTTATTTTTATATTTTCATTTAATATTTTCTTTCTCTTATTTTTTTCAAACTTATTCGGACTTAATAACCGATTGGTTTATAAAGCACTTAAACTTATCAGTAAAGTACCTAGAAACTAACATAAACTTACAAAAACTATACAAAGAAAAATCATAAAATTTAAATTCATACATAGAGCTACAGTAATTATACTTATTAAATTTAAATAAATTTTAAAAAGGATAATACTATAATGTGAACAAAACGATGTATACTGTTTGGATAAATTTTGAACTTAGTGCAAAAAACTTAGATAAAAAATGTCAAATTTTTAAGATTAGTTTTGGACCATAAATAGAAGAAATTCATTTCGGAGTATATTAATTATTAATATTAATTCAAGTCTAGCCGCATCCCAGATGTATAAAATAGTTGCTACAATAATATCGGTTTTCGACAGAAGGAGGAGAAGGGTCTTTGTAATATTAAACGTACTAATAATAAATACAGACGACAGACAGCATATAGTGGGTAAGAGAACGAGAGCGTACACTCGAACACTCACAGTAAAAGATCTAAAGCGGTCAACGATAATATAATAACAATTACAAACGCGGCGAGGAGGAAACGACCAAACGGACTTTGTGCATTTTAGGAGCGTGATGGAGGAAACGCGCTTCTAGCAGACGGATGACGTGGGAATAGAAATCGTCGTCGAAACTATAATAATATAGTACACCGTGACTCCGTCGGACATTGTCGTGGATCGTCTGACACAACAGTTAAAAAGTCTTGATCGTGCAGCGGCATAGTGCACACTCTTAAATTACGAACGTGCAGCCAGAGTCCTCGGGGTGAGCGCTTTTAAATGTTTCGGACCCATTAGGAGCAGAGTGGCCTCGCCGCGGGTGGTGTCGCGAGGCCACGGGTAATACGATTTTATGTACCATATTGTATACTCGTCTATACACGCGTACTCGTTCTGCCGTTACGTTATTACTGTACCGAGACTGTGATATACATATAGTACGACGATAGGAGGGAAATTGAACGCGACGAAGCCGGGTCCATCATCGATCCCACACACCCCGCAGGCGAGGACGCATGTATGCATCGTCGAATCGTCAAAAATAAGGATGCGGAATTTTATCCTCAGTCGAATTTCCTGTTGCAGCAACCGTTTTAGTATTAATTACACCCGCGGACAAAGGCTGCAAACCGTTAAAATAACGATGATCGTGATGAAGATGATAATGATAATAATATCGATTTTCCGTCGCGACCGCCTGTCATTGCGGGGATGAGAGAGTTTGTTCTCTTTAGATCGACCGCCATCATGTTATACTTGTGCTCCAGACTGCAGTATCCAGCAGGAAATATTATGTTTTCGTAATAGTGACAGAAATAAGTATGATCGAGCTTACGTGTGCACTCCGAACCGTGACTTTTGTGGATCTTATATTATTATGAGATTCTTCTAAAATTTGAGTCAATTGCCATCATAAATCATAATTCGTGTTGAATACCTTCACCAGCTGTATTCTAAGTGATTATACCAAATATTTCATTGCAATTAGCTAGATCAAAAGCTCACTCAAGAGAGATGGGATTTAACTATCCTCTCTACTTTCTAACGGTAACTGATATATTCACAATGTGGTGTTTAACATTTATTCAATAAATATAATACACTATATTATTGTATTTTATACTTTTGTAGTTTTGATTTAAATTATACATTTTTTTTAAGTTAAATGGGATCTTCAAAACTTTTGCCCCGTCCTTTAAAATCTAAAATCAAACTACTGTGTGTCTGTGTCACCTCCCAAATATAGAACAAAATATTTTATCAACCCAAGAATATTCCTGGGCACGTATTTGAGCTAGATTATTTACTTAATATTATACATTTACATTCTACAACCATGTGTACGATATAATAATATGACACTGGCTATATCTAAAAATCACAATACATATATATGGATATATATTATATATACTTACAGCGTGACGGATAAAGATATATTTAGAAAAAACTATTAAAATACCCTATATATCTCTGTAGAACGAGACGTCAAGAGTTTTTTTGACTTATAATAAATATTTTTTCTTCTCACTCTGTTAATGATTAGGGGGAGGGAATGTTTTTATATTATACTAATATTTCCATCTTGTTCGTATTTTTAACAAAACGTGACGCATATACAGAGCAAAGTAGTCTCTAAATACTACATCAACGATTACACCTACTTCAACAGCAGCAATCTCGTCGTGTGTATTATATATATTATATTAAGGTATACAGTATGAAATTATACGGTACAAAAAATATATTTCCTGCAGGACGTCGATTTGGCCGGACACCAATATTTATACTCATACATCACTCGCAGCTACAGAGTCGTCGTGGTTGAGTGATGTGTACCCCCCCCCCTACCATATTGTTGTCTATACAGTATACAGCAAATATACTTAACTAAATACTCTATACTTAGAGGAGGGGATCGCGAAGTGAAATAATGACGATATATATTATACTATTAAATTTATGTAGACAATAGTCGATATCGAGGAGGACGAAATGTGTGCAATTAATCGTGTAGCGTGATTTAAATATAATACCATTTATAATAATATATGAGGTAATTGGTAAACAATAATAATAATATGACTGTAACCGTAAATTAAAATATTGCCAATAAAAAATTTTACAAAAAATATCCGATTATGTAAGATAGAGAATAATATTGAAAATTGGTATAGTATAGAAGATGACTCTGAAAAATTGGGGGGAAACTAAGCATATTATAATGCTACAATAAATTATACTAACTCATTTCTTTTAGTCAAAGATTATGGTGTATCTAAGTCTAAAATTTTACAATTCTATATAAATCTATGTTTAAAAACCATACAATTGTTTAAAAAGTTAATAAAAACTAGTCATCACTAAATATAAACTAAGATTTTATAATGCATTATATTTTACGTTAATTTGCATTACCTATCTGTAGAAACTATTATAAATACGTTACCAATTATCACAAACTGTCTTTAAATAAACTAAATACAGCTTGTGATAATATGATTATAATATATCGGCTGATAATTTTACTCACTACAAATAATATAATATAAAATATGTTTTAATAATCCAATTGTTATCACAAGACGTAAGCATAACAATATAATTTATTGTTATTGCTTAAGTAACCTCCTTATACCTTCAGTACCAAAAACCACTTAATTGCTTTTAGAAGTATGGTAAATCAAAAAAATATATATACATTGTAGTGTGAATATTAGTAATATATATTTATTTTTAATTTAATTGAAAAAGAATAATTTAATTTAATATATTATGCGGGTTTGGTGCTAAAAAGTTATAACAATATTTATCATCTATAGGTTTGAAATTATTTTTGTGTAATTGATTTTTTTTTATTTTAATAATATATTATTACTTATAAATAACGTTCAAAACATTATATGAGAAATCAATGGTAGATTGTACACGTTAAAACAAAACGGAAACCGGATATACATATTTAAAAGTAATAATTTAATTTCGACGTCGTTTAACCACACGTCGCCGTCATTGACAGAATGATGAATATGCGTTACGTTTATATATTATATATACATATATACATATATAAAGGTATTATTTGTCCAGCTCAATTATCACGTTGTTTTTTTATTATTATTATTTAAGTATTACTTTTTTTTAAGTATTTGTGGGAAAATAACTCAGAGCCCGTACTCGAACATAACGGAATTTATATAGGTACACCTATCTCTCGTTCATATCGTTTGTATGCCTCACCCGCCATATAATAACAAATTATCAAACGAATGAGTACGACTTAAGGTTAAAGACGCTAGCGCATAATATACCGGGTTATAATTTACGTGCATGTAAGTGTAAATATAGCTACCGTCATATTTTTAATAAGCCAACAAGCAACGGTTCGTCGATAAATTATGCCTTGTAATAATAATAATATTCCCCTCGTCTAACAAATTGCGATTAACCTCGCGATCCTTTAAACGATAATTTCTTATTCCGCATAATTAATATTCTACTTTACATTATTCTAGATACCTAGTTATTTTACCACAGCAGGATTATCGATTATATAACTCAATATTATGTCTGAGTGTGACCATTCTGCTCAAAAAAAGAAAAGGTATTTTCCATTATTTTCTGAGCATTTTTTTTTTTTTTAACTAGAATCGTTTCTATGCATTTTTCGGCAAATATTAAAAATTAATCATTTTATTTAGATTATCTATGAATTTAAGACGTAAATTATTTGATTTTTATTCGTATACATGCGTATTTATAATATTTTTAATATTAATGATTGTAGTTTTTTGTTTATTGAAAAAATAATATTTTATCACAATGATTTTTAATCTTGATTTATTTTATATTTTATGTTAACATAACATTAAATAAAAATTTATTCTTAGCCAGAAAATAATATAAATACCTACCTACTTAACCTAATCTAACCTTTTAAAATTAATACAAATATGGTAATTAAAGATAAAGATCAAAAATAACAATATTTTTTTTATTATGAAAATAATCATTATACGATAAATCAAAAGAGATGACATCCCAGAGACTTGGGAAATAATTATACTCTATAAGTATAAGTGGAATTTAAAAACGATGATAAAATTATGTAACTACTACCTACATTATATACCATGACTATTGACTATACGTAGCACGACAGTTATCATGTGTATTTTATGTTAAATAATAAATATAGAACATTAGTGTACTCTACGACTGGAATCAAAATCGATTTGATTAAATTAAAATTTTTATCAATTGAATTATATGAAAATTAGTAAAAAAATATACATTTCCGTATTCAGTATGATGTATAGTACTATAAAAACAACTAAAGACATCAACATAATAATGCGAATTCTATGATAAATATTATAAAGCTGCGAGTAACTAGAGTAAAAAGTGCAAACACCGCCCTCAATAATGAGATATATATTAAATCTAAGAGTTATTACACAAAACAAAATGTACTTCGTATATTATTATTTATGTTTGATATACGTGTTAAAAGTAAACAACAAATATAAGTACACATTTTTTAAAGACGAAATTTTAGACCATTAATTTTTTGAGCGTATCCGATTTCGATTGTAATATAACACGACTATGTATTATTTTTATAGTATGTACTATGTAATAATAATAATATATTTGTATATATATATATATATATATATAATAGGTCAACTGTAATAAAATGTTATTGCCGCTACTGCTGTTATTATTTACGACGACGATTTCGGCATGTATATAAAATACATTATGCGACGTGTTCAACTTTACTACAGGTGTGTAAAATATAACAGATTGAATTGATCGCGTCCCAATAGTTATATTTATATATAATTTATAAACGAGATTGGTGAATTTTACCAAGCACTACACTGCCATTAACTCGAGATCCTAACGACTGCATCCCTTCGTCGGTTCTGCCCACTGATATTATGATTTAATAACCGCCTAGGTTATATTATTGTTTTTACACAATTATTAATTTATTAAACCGTTGAAACTCAACGCTATTAAACGTTTTGATTTTAACCTCGACACGATTATTATATAAATATCGTACAATGGGATATATTATGGGGACTTTTATAAAATGGCATTTGTACATATTTTCTCCCCGGAGAGATGAAATTAAAATATTATTTATTTATTAACAATCATAACATCACTAATTTATTTCAAAAACAAAACACACGCTGTTGTACCACTAATACAATATGTATTTAAAAACAATTTCAATTTTTTCCAACACATTTAAACAGGTGTATAATAACAAGTCTTAATCATTATTGATATATTGTTTACCTGACAAAATGTGTAAATAATATTACTTTCCTCTCTTTAAATTAATATCCATCAATAAACTCCTTATTTGGTCTAATGACATCTAACTTGAAAAATATGGATTATCCAAAACTATTAAATCTCGAAAAATGTTAATTCTAAAATTTTAAGTGATGTCATTAGACACTCCCTTCTATTAAAATAACATATTCTGTACCACGTTCATTATAAATTTTATTCATCGTATTATATACGTATGCAGATTGTAAATATTTCTTTTATTAATAAAAAATAATATGTATATATATTATAATAAAATATGTCAGAAAATAGAAATCAGCAATAATAAAAACTATAATGTTTTCACAACTATTTTGTTTATTAAGGTGTATCATTAAAAATAACCAAATTTTTATTGTCAATATAATAGAATTATAACATACTTTTTTCCGAGGAAGATCGGCAACTAATAAACTATAGTAATATGATGTATAATAAATCGAACAATAAATGATCATTATGTAAATAGATAAACGATACTTATCTAAAATTGCCAAATACCTATGCGTAACACTTTTTATATTGGTCTTTGTAACGTTTTTCATTTCGAGAGGGGGCATTGTCCGTAAGTGAACGAGAGATGTCCGTCTTCCGTATAAAACTTATTGTAATTCATGTGCAAAGGTAATATTATATTGTTGAAGTACTACTACCTATTTGCAATTTGTAATTCGAACCAAATACACGGTTGATTTTATTTAAATAAATAAACATAATATTTCGTCTCAAAGTCGGTTTGTTTTTTCAATTTTCATGTTTGTAATATATTATTATATAGTGCACATTGTTATTATATAATGTAATAATATACAGTGTTACTAACGATGATACCATAACTTACTGTAATGTCATATTGTTGTTATTTCCGAATAGATATATTTCGTGTTTCTGATATTATATTTGGTATAATAACGTACTCTACAACACTATTATATGTACAATAAAGATTTATTTAACGTATGAAAAAAAGAACTTTATTTCCGAATTGTGTACGATCAAAAACAATGAAATTATACGCACGTGGTTCCTTACAAAACATTTTTTATAAACAAAAAATAAATATCGAGAAATCAAGTCAACGATTATCGGTGAACATTTCAAGTCACCAAACCGATTAATTTCTGAAAATAGCATCCATTTTATATGATAATGAAATACTTCTTACTGTTTACAGTATTATAGTATTATTATAGTCCGTTCGCAGTACAATTATTGTCATGATAATATTAGTGATATTATTACTGTACAGTCTTCCTCGAGATCAAGACGAAGATGACAACGGCAACGACGACCACCGCAGTCGGACACGTGCCGCGACGTTTCCGAAGGGTGCTTGGGTGACCTAAATATCGTATTAAAAACAACAGTGAATAGGAAAGAATGATCGCGGGCGGGCAAAGGGTCTAACCAAACACGACAAGACATGCTCCACTAGCCCCGACGCGCGCCGCGATAACAGCAGCGGCTGTATAACAATAACAATAATAATATATCAGGAGCAGCGGCAGGGTCCTGCTTCTACTCAAGAACATGGCACGACTCTTTTATTATTTTTCTCCCACTTATCCGCCTCCCACGAATCGTGATTCCTTCGCATATTAGGCTTTATTATTGTTTTATTGTGCATTTAGTTTTCCATTTCGTTACTCTCCTTCCGGGTTTATTTATCATCCCTCCCACCCTCGAACCGCTCTCCGGCCCTGTAAAACTGTAAACCGTATTATATGCGTATACAACACGCAACTATATACTGTTTCACGACTAAATCTTGACGAACGCTCATTCGAGTATATTGTATTACAGTCTTCTATAGAACAAACATATTCCGTTTACAGTCCAAATAGTCATAACTGGACACAATCGTTTCGATGTATAGGTACTAGCCAGCCAATGCCAGCGGTAAGGTGGCCCGCTCCGGGCTGGAAACGACAGCCGGTTTGTCGCGTGCAGACGTTTCATCTCTACGATTTCAGACCCACGAGGAATTGCCGATGACTGCGGTCCAATATACTGCGCATCGCGCTGACCGAACGTAATAATAATATAGACGTAAAATAGTGTGTATTTGAACGGGTTCCCATCAGAGGCGAATAATCGTCGTATTATGGTACACCATGATGCAGCGATTAATACACACGCTCGTATTATCTAAATATGCACGAAATTACGTTTAAATATTGATGCTATATAGTAAATAAATAAAAAGGATCCTCTTCGATTTCCCGCGACGTCAATGTAATATTATTATAACAGAATATTATGCAAATCATACTAGAAAAGAATACCTATAGACACGTTTTATAAAAATCGTATTTTGAATAACATGACAAAAAAAATTTATAAACAGCAGTAATATTAATAAAAACAAAAAATATATTATAATGTATTATTATTAACTATAATATTATGACGAACGATTTTTAAGCCAAGATGAATAATAATATTTTAATCGAGATACGCGATAGCATGGCGTTTAAGCATATCAATCGTAGTTGTAATAAATCTGACGCTAATAATATACAATCAACTTTTAAAATATTTGTAAACTTCATAACATTATATTATTATAATCTTTGGACTACGATTTGAAATTTGAATATTTCGTGCATATTATAGTACGTACAGGTGGATATGTGATATGGGTACGGATTAATCAAACGGACCGCGGGACGTGAAAACTACTTTTTATATTTTGAAAGCACCGCTATTATAGTAGATATACTGAGGCCATATATTGCAGTGCAGTCGATCGACTCGTCTACTGCAAAATAGTACCTGAGTCTATTCGAGAGGAGCGAGACGAAATCCACCACCATACAATTTCTAAACGTCCATAGTTCGACGTCTAATATAAAAGTATACAGTGTGATTCTGTGCTCTTCCCTTCGTCTTATTTTAATAATGAATTTATTCAAATTTTGATTTTTGAAATTTTTAAATATGCTTAAGGACCTTATTTTAAATTTATACCGTCTCATAATCTTTAGTACATTTAAAAGTATACATATTTACTCTTAAGCTACTTGTTAAAATTGTATTTTAAGACGAAAGCATTTTAAAAAAAAATTACACACTAAAGAAAAGTGGGTTTTTATTTAAAAAAAAAAACAGATGCTTGAACTTTTACATGTCGATTCTTGAGTAATACCTACAATTAATCTCAAAGATTTTGATAGTATAAACTTAAAGTATTTTTGAAAATTCCAAAAATTATTTTTCGAACAGTTACAGAACTAAGCAAGGAAAAAGGATTGAACATGATCGGTAAATCACTATTATATTATATTATAATATAATATGATAATATTATCAATATTATCATAATATGATCAGCCTTATGTGCACGTTATATATTATTATTATAGCTTACATACTTCGTACGAATACACTTATTATTGTTTATATTTAGTTTGACCGTAAATGTCCATTATTGCGCTAAAAGACTTGTAAGGAAAATCAGTTTTAGATATCATTTTAGTAACATGCCTAAAAACTCGTTTCAGTATTGAGTCGGATATTTTTTTTTTATATATACCTATTATATACATACCACCATCGCCACAACCACCAACATTACCACCACTTGTCATTATCAACGCGTACGTGTCATATTATAATAGAATGCAATCTTATTAGTATTATTATATACTGTAGAATAATATTATAACCATTATATTGTGTATAATTCGCGAAAGCCGTTATGTCAAATAAAATACGATTCGATCGCGTGAGTCAGTCGCTGTAAACGATTCTTCGTGACGTGTCGAACAATAAATCAAACCATCGCATACCGCACGGCGTTCGTTCTACCTATATAAACCCAGCCCATAGACGATCTCGCGAAAAATTTTCAGACGCGTCTATTTTTGTTTATTTCCAGTGATGGCAGTCCTTCTATAGGACGTGATGTATTATTTCGCGGTCACCACCATGCATATAAGTATTGGGTGGAGATCACTATAAATAATATTTTTGGAGGATAATAAAAATTTAGGTCATATAATAATAGTGTTTCCAAAATAAGTAAGTAATGATAAAAAAAAATCAAATAAAAACATAATTTTGTTCGCAATAAAAAAAAAATGTCCTGTTCATGGAATAGATAAAGTTCATGGACAGATCTCCATTTGGTAACATGTGCCATAAAGTTTACTGCAGAGTAACCCCACAAAAAAAAAAGAAATTTTTTTACTGAATAATACTCATCGGTTATTTCTCAAAAAAAAAAAAATTCTATTTACATATTTTTTAACCGATTGCATTCGCTATTTAAAGAATTCACCTATTTCCAGTTCATTAAATATAAGAGAGCAGATCAATTACGAGAATTCAAAACTATTGGAACTCAGATATACTATGGTTACAAAAAAATAATGATAAATAAATCAAACAAATTAAACATATTGATAAGACATGAAACAAAATATATATTTTTTTTTTGTTTCCAAACCATCGGCTTTTGTTTGCACATATTATAATTATTATTATTATTATTATTATTATTATTTATAACAAGTATTTTATAGAATAAATAAATGTAATAATTTTTAAAAAAGATTGAACGTAATAAAATAATTTCAATTTAAAAAATAACAGTGTGCTATTGTCTCTTACAGGTAGGTACTCAAAAAGTCCTATTTTCGTGGTGACCATCCTGTATTTTACATAATATATATTATAGTAGGCGTGGATCGTCTCTGTCAGCTCGGTGTAATGTGTGCAAGGACGAAATAGGGGGCCTATATTATACTGTATATATATATATATATTATACGTCATGGTCGTATATTCCATGTGTGTAGTCGGCCGGTCTTTATAATCTATAATATGGTAGGTACCGAAAAAAGGTATACCGGTAAAGGAAATTTACGCACGTGCATCCATTACAATTAGATGGACGTAACATTTTATATGTGTCCCCATGTATATATAGGTACACTCGTGCATCGATTATTATTACTGCCTACAGCTACGACAGATTTTGTTGATAATAATATTATTAGTTTTATATTTAAACGTCTCTGTGTCAATCAGCGATTAAAAACAGTGGAAAAATCGTTGTAAAAATGATCACTTTCGTTTCCTGAGCCGTTGAAACATTTATTATACTTTAAAAAAAAAAACAGTCGTGCCTAACGAACAACTCAAACTATCAATAATATATTATTCCATTTAACATTTTCCAAAATCTGTACCTCAACAGATTGTATTATACCTACCTATACAAGTTACAAATAATACAATATCACAGAAAATCATCATGCAACGTTTTAGACATAATTTGGATATTTTCTACGAGTTTATCTAATACAATAAATTTAAACTCACTATATTATAATAAGCACAGTTTACGTGACTGCGTGTACTATGCTGTCCCGCGGGGTATTCTATATTTGAATAAAATAAACTATGATATAATAATACTATACTATGATATAACAATACTAAAATATAATAATACAGCCTATGTACAATATATTTTTCATGTTTACATATTTTATTTATCATTTTTTATATCTGTGTATACTTTATATTTATTTACCCCAGCGGGAGTTAAAGATTTTCAAAAAAAAAAAAAAAAATGATTTGTAAATTGTAAATGCAATATTTTTATTATAATTAAAGAGTGCACCTATATCCTATTAATGTGTATGTAAAGTGCTGGTAAAATGATACTGATATTACTGATATAACATTATACAATTTGTATAATAATTTTTTGTATATAAATATAAAAAATATCATACAAATGTTTTTCTGAACATTAATATCGAAATACAGTTATGATAACGACGATGTTTAGAAGATTATGTAAATACATGATATTACAGGGAAAACGATGTTTCGTGCCAAATACAATTATTATGAATATTATTTACAGAATATCACGCTGGTACAATTTTTATTTTCTGTGCAGGAATATTACAGACAATTCAACATTTATCACATACATTTGTATGCAACTAACTTGAAATTTAAATAATAATAAAACAAATTACACATTGGAAAATAATTAAATGGAAAAAACATACAATGTTTACAAGCATTTAAGAAGAGAAATGGCGTGGTATATAAAAAAAATTTTAATCTACAAAATTAAAACACATTAAACAATTCGTTCGGCAGAGTCTAAATCTTTGATTCCGTGTTTCAATGCTCCCATTTAATTACATATTTTTTATTTGCATTCTACTTTAATTAAAGAAGCAATCCGGAAGTCTGTAGATTATTTACTATGTTTTTTTCAATCTATAAATCGTATCTAATAGTTGAATGACCCACATTTATGTACAATAATTATATGTTAAGTCTTTTTGATACTTCCTTCTATAATAGAATTACGTACAAAATAATGAGAATCAGTCCGTTAAGCGATTTTGTGTTTTTCAACTTAAAGTTTAATAAATAGCAAAATTACGCTTATGAAATCGGATGTTTGGTTGTTAGCAGTGAATTGCCAGTGATTAAGCTGACGTTGTCTGGAAGTCACTTCAGACTGCAGTTATGTATAAAGTTTTGCGCGTTTGTTTATTTCTCTTTAATATAATTCTACTTGAGCTTAAATATGTAGTATTTCTATGTATAGAAGAACCGATTTGAATTGAGCGAAAACAATATGTTGTTTTTCGATAATACAATACCAAACGAAATATTTTGTATAGAATTATCGTATGCGATTAAATATAATATAATACAATGTAGGAATTGGTCAAGTCATAATAGGATAATGTCATACATTTTATATTATTTTCATGCTGGGTTGTATAATTTGTGAAGTAATACTCATATGATATATAATATTATAAAGAATTATTCAAATGTTCTGAATGATTTCGAATGGTATTTTCCTTCCATAATGAAAATATTCAAATTTCATTTTCGGAATGTTTGTTTCGTTACAAGATATTTTTTAAATGGTATAACAAATCTAAATATTGAAAAATACTGTCCTTAACTAACTATATCCTTAAAAGTTCCAAAAATCTGAATTCTTATTTATGTAAAAAATGGGGGTGAACATGTTTGGTGAATTACCCTGTTATTCACTGAAACGAATCCATCTTAAACTGTCAAATATTAAATTTAAAAAATATATAGGTATATTGAGAAACGT
>VUJU01000124.1:65785-171148 GCA_009835225.1 Aphis craccivora | reverse complement strand
AGATAAATGTGTCAATACATAAATCAGGTTGTTATAGCAACCATTTGTAAACAAAAATTATAAACAAAATTTCCATCGTAAATCTCAAAATTCCTGTTTGAGCAACCATTTAAAATCAAAATTTTGATAAATCCTTTCTTAGTGCCCAATGAAATTATTATAAAAATCTATCCTCGAAATTTCAAGTCGATAACTAAAAATAGGTTCGGCTCTGCGTTGATTATTGGTAAAGTAGACTTTCCTTTATATATAGAGATTTTACCAGATGAATTTAAAAAATGTGTAAGGCTTCATAAATCAGTAAATAATATAATAATGTATATATAAGCCCTGCTGTTATCGATATTTGTATTATTATTAATTATATTATATTTTTATTTTTATCTGCTAGAGGGCGCCACCGGTGTAACTCAGTTTTTGTCTCTAAATCTCTAACTCACAGGAGTTAAGTCCATAATTTATGCTATAAACCCGCTCCCCGACATTCTCTATCATTTAAAAAAAAATTGAGCCAAATCGACTCAGTCGTTCTCAACTGATGCAATTTCGAATTTTTGTCTCCGTTTTTATATATAAAGATTAATACATTGTATTGTTGCTGTTTACGTTTTAGATTCTGAACGAAGTGATGAATGTATTGATTTTACAATGATGCGTGTATTTTTTTATTAATTTATTTTTATTTTTGTGTCTGTCACCACGTTTTGGAGCAGTAAAAGTGCTTAGATTTTAAAAATGAGACCTGTTTCTGATAGGAAAGTGAATCTAGTTGGTACTTTGGGGGTCAAAAGTAAAAAATTTCCAATAGTTTTCAAAAGCGTCAGGAAAAAGCCTAAAAAAGTAACAGAAAAACGAAAATTTTTACGCAAAACCATTTTTGACAAAATCGATTTTTTTATATGGCTGTAATTCAAAAAATAACCACTATAAATACTTGAAATTTTCACCAAATATTTATGTTAGTGTTATCTATATATACAGTTAAATTTCCAAACATTTTTGATTTTTTTTGTTATTTATAGACCACTGAAATTTTAGATTTTTATGAGAATTTCTTTTTAAAGTGTCGATAAAAAAATTTTGGATGATCAAAACATTTTGAAAATTTAATACATGGTTCCTTATGAGTTGTTCTTATTGTAGCTAAAAAAAAAAAAAATCATTAGTCACAATTTTTTATTATAAGTGTTTATAGTTCAAATTTTTACGAAATCTGTCGAAAACGCGAAAATTTGCAAGTAATTTTGTAGTTGAAAAATCATAAAATTTTTTGTGTTAATAACTAAAGATTAAAAATACAACTCTAAGTTTTCCATATGTTTTCCTTCACCTATAGAGATAACTCGAAGCATCATTATAGGAAAAATTTTAAGTGCGTTTGAATTTTAAATTTTTACGAAATAGCCTAACGATGATAACGATTTATCCCAAACGATTTTAAATATTTGTTATTATTCAAAAACTATAAGTCGTAGATACTTGAAAGTTTTACCAGTTATTAAGATTGGCGTTTTCTTTACGTGATTTAATTTTCAAAATATTTTGAATATTTTTTTAGCTATTTATAGACAACTGAAATTTTAATTTTTTCTGAAAAAATTTTTTTGAAGTGTCGATTAAATTTTTTTGGCCGTATCAAAATACTTGAAAATTTAATACAAAGTTCCTCATAAATTCTTCTTATAGTGATTAAAAAAAATAAAGAATACATAGGCACAATTTTTTTTTGTTAGTATTTGAAGTTCAAATATTTACAAAAATTCGTCAAAATCATGAATTTGATTTCAGGCCATTAAAACATAAGCCACCTTTTTCATCAACCACTGAAAATTATATCCTAGGTTGACAAATCATCTTCGTTCAGAATCGTTTTTCGTACACAATGATACCAATCATTGGATTCAAATTTAACACTCCTATAATATATAATAGTGATCCACGCGGAACCTAATGTAACAGCAGAGCAAGGCCTAAAATTTGAGTATTTTGCTACTGCACACCTATAATTCCATATTTCCATACTCCAAAATATTTTTAAATAATAAACATAGACTCAGTAGTGCACATGCCACATATAACTTTGTAACATAATTGTTTTTGGTATTTATTAATAATTAGTTATAATAAATACAATCTAAGGCATCTTCTATAAAAGTCCTTGATAGGTACCTATATAAATAAACATTTTAAAATTAAAAACAAAATAACTTCGGTTAAAGTACAAAAAGTAATGCACACTTTTTAATTTACTACTGCACATTTAATATTAGCTATTGCACGTAGTGTGTGCTACTGCACACAATTTTACGCTCTGCAGCAGAGCGGTACCCACCTACTTACTTTAATGACTCTACATTTTTTTTTTTTTTTACAAAATTTAATGAACATTATTGTTTTTATTCAACAAAATTACATGATTTATGAGATTATAATTCTACTATTCATTCACACCTACCTATTTAGAATGCTTCTTTTATCTTAGAATAATTTATATGAATAACAAAAGGATTTGAGATTTTTTTATCTAAAGCAAAAAAATAATATATTTAAACACATTTTTAGGAAAATTATGGCTGACAAGAAATGGTTATATAATAATAATAATAAAATAATGACTATGTCAGCCTGGACATTATACCTTTTAACGAATACTTTTATAGTGATTAGTTATATTAGTTACGTATACACTAAATAGGATAATTTGTTTAAGAGTAAACAATCATTTTCTCGAAAATTATAATTTTATATACCTATATATTTATATATAAAGGAAAGTGTTCTTTACCAATAATCAACGCAGAGCCGAACCTATTTGAGTTATCGACTTGAAATTTCGAGGATAGATTTTTATAATCATTTCATCGGGTATTAAGAAAGGATTTATTAAAATTTTGATTTTAAAAGGTTGCTCAAACGGGGATTTTGAAATTTACGATGAAAATTTTGTTTATAATTTTTGTTTACAAATGGTTGTTATTTATACGATTTTTATTTCGATACTGATAGGTTAAATTATTATATTACAATTATAAATTATGAATGATTTTGATTTTTGATTGTAAAACGGTTTTTTTGTATTAAAATAACATGAAGTCGTAAATATTCTACGCATTTACGCACAAGGACAAGGTGTTTTACTTATTATTTTTTAATATATATGCGTCTTCGTATACGCATCAAAGTTTATGTACGGTTCTTTCTAATTCTTTTCTAAAATTTCTTACATTCTTACAAATTAATATTGTTGTCAAATGTGAATTGGTGGTTGACGAATAATTAATTTTGGTATTTATCGATGTTTTCCTCTATGGTGAACTGTATATCAACAATTTTAATTAGAAAAGAACTAAGATTTCAAGTTGAAGCTCCGCACAAAAATGTAATAGAAGCTTTAGTTATCACTGGATGTGCTAGAGGAGATATAGTTATAATCCCGAGAATAACGTTAATTCAAACCGATTATCCCTTTGAGTTTAAAATAACACAATTCCCACTCAAAGTTTGCTATGACTATTAATAATTCCAAAGGACAATCATTGATCATGGCATTGATTGGCTTGAGAGAAGAATGTTTTTCACATGGTCAGTTCTATATCGCATAATTTAGAGTTAGCTCTGCCAGTAGTTTTGTTATTTTAGCCCAAAAATAAAATACTAAAAAAATAAAAAATAAAACAAAGGGCTAAAATAAAACGTATAAATAAACCGTATTTTTCAGCTATTATTATTATTAATATAATATAAAAAAAGCTCGGTTTTCATCTGAGCTTACTTTTGCCCGGGCAACGCCGGGTGGGACAGCTAGTATGTATATTGTATATAATTTAAAACTATTATATAATTTTTTTTAAAATATGTTAAAATAATAATTATAATAATAATAAATAAATAATCTTTATTTCACAGAAGATATATAAACTCTAAATAAAATATAAATAAAATTTTATCAGATGCACATTACATAAACACCTTATATTTGATTATTAATGCAGATTTTAAAATTAAAACATTGATGATTTGTTTTAATAATAAATAAAAATATTGCAATTTTTAAGGTACAATATATTTTTCGGAAGATTTGATACCTACATTCAAATTTTAAATTACGATAATTTCTCAATTATTATCAAAAAATAGGTATCTATTAAAAATATATATATAAATAAAGTTATTTAATAGATTGCTTTAATTTTTTGTTTCTAATTATTCATTCTTTAATTATATGAAATTTTACTTTTAGTTTTTTAATACAACGTGTGGTATTTAAGATATTATATAAAACAACACATATTTCAATTTAATAAAGTTTGAATATTTAGCTGTAGCGTAAAAATGAACATATTTTAAACAATCTATCATTTCTTGATAACAGTGTAATACGTAAATTAATTACTAGTTCAGCCATGTTGGTTTAGGATTATTAATATTTTTGGTTTCAACAACATAATGAAAATCAATAAATTGTTTTTTTTTTATTTGTCGGTAACTTTTTTTATTTATATGTACCCGTTCAGAAAAATTATTTTGTTATCAAAAAAATTATTTCTATTAAATACAAATTAAGGATACAATTTTTTTCAGGTAAAAAACTTGAAAGTTTTAGAATAAGTACTTCTTTCAAGTGCGGTTACAAACATAATATAAAAACCAGATTATTTAAAAATTATTTTAAGTTAACTGATCGTTAAAATAATTGATTTGCTTTTCTGGAATATTATTTGTTTAAAATTAAATGTCAAGTTGATTTTAAAATAGAATAATACCAGAAACATGTGATGATTTAGAGTAGTTATTGTTTTACTGAATTATAATAATTGAGTGTTTCATATTTTCATTTAAATGTAATATATAGCTAGCAATTATAATAAATGAATAATTAAAATGTTTGTTTACAGTAATTGAGTGATGCACTAAAATACTGGAAACAATTATTTTAATATGTTTTGAATATATTGAAAATGTAAATATTCTTACTAAAAATACTTGAGTCTATATTGGTGAAATGTGTTGCCAAGAGTAATTTGTACAGGAAACGTTGAGTTAAATGAAAATATACTAAGATAATCAATAGCCGTACGGCAGTTCGGTAACTTGTATAACGTCGTGCTTCGTTATGCCGGACACGTTACAGGTCAACCCAATAACAGTATTATAATGTATTATATTATGTATATTATACACAAACAATAACAGTATTTATTACTAAATTATAATTTATTTTTATACTTATTTTCTCATATTTAGACACAGTTTAAAGACTTATATAACATTTTAAATGGGAAAAATAATATTAATCGATTTAATTTAAAATTACTCGTTTTAAATTAGTATATAAGTATATAATTGAGTGTAAATGATGTGTTTAGACTAAAGGTATATTTAAATTTGCTTAAAATATTTTTTTTTAAATGAATCGTTTAGTTTTATGAGATTTATAATAACTATTTTTTTAATAATTTTTGTTTAACATGTATTAATAGTTATGACTAAAAATTAGCTTAAAAAACAGCTGATACCTATAGGTTTGGAGTATTTAGTCATATTATGACATGGTGACATGTATATTTTTATATATTATATAATAATGATCAATGTATGATATTTATAAGCTATAATAGCTTTTTTTATATAGAATAAGTAAATTCGAAAAGCTTGTATTATTACTTAATAGTATTTCATTTAACTGTTTTTATGAATATTTAAAAACGGCTATCATAATTTTAGATATTTATATGAATTATCATATAAAAAACCGTTATTTTATTAGTTTTTAGTATATTAGTTTTTGAATCATTAAAAATAAATAAATAGTAATACCACCATATTTTTAAAATTAATTATAATTTTTTTAATGATAACAGCATATTGATAATTATATAATATACCTAATGTATAATATATGATATGATATTCAAAATTGAATAATATAAGATATACACAATTTATTCTCAATAATAATCGAATTACTTTCAAATTAATAATTTTGAAAATAGAAATCACGAGAACCAGTGCGTTGTTACATATGACATAATACACTTTTAGTACTTAACCTAATTGAAAATGTTATAAATGAATGAATCGTTAAACATTAAAATGCGCTGGAATTAAAAACAAAAAATTTAATGAATGTATTTATGAATACATTTATTTTTATTGGATTTTTAATAAATTTGATTATCAAACGTAAATTATAGAGAGAGTTTCGAACTTGTAATTCGACCTTTGGCATTCCGCGCGGATGATAATTTATAGCAACATTTATCGTGCCGGTAATGTCAATATATTTGTATGCACTAACTCCTCTATGATTCCATTCAAGGTAATCTCATTTAAATGGTATATAGTGTTCAATATTTCGTTGGCATAGAATTACATGGTTGATTCATTATGCTTATCGGCCGTATGTCATTATACGCGAGATTTAACAAATATTAGGACAAGCTGAAGATAGCACTGTTTGTTTGTCGTTTTACTGTGTTAGGTCATATGCAAATTTTAAAAGAACGAAAGAGAGGTGGATATATTTTTTCTTCAACAATAAGAATTCTATGACAAGATAAGTAATGTGTACTTTTAAATGCACGTATGATAAGATAAGACAACGTATTTACATATATCATTAATAAAGTATTAAATGTATTTTGTTTAACAATTTTTACATTGAATATATCTTGGAAGACATATTGCTATTTTTATCTTCGTAGAAATATTTACACATTTTTATTGTTATACGCGTAACATATTTTGATGTTGCAATAAAATTTAATATTAGGTTTAAGTAGGTCTCGGGGTATGATTAAAGTTTATCGCTTATAGATATTTTGTTTTTAATATTCCGAGATGTTTTGTTATATTATATTTCCAATTAAAATAGTTAATATTCTGAATGTTTCGTTGACTTTATTGATTTTATAATGATGTGTATGTTTTTGTTTTTGTCTGTAGACATGGTATATGGTAGAAAAATGCTCCAATTTTCAACTTCGAGGGTGATTTTCGTAGAAATCATTGGACATAATTTGTATTTTGATACGTTAAAATAAAAAATTCATAGAACATATTTTTCAAAATAATCAAGGTTATAAAAAGTTCATTATGAACGAGTATTTTTACGTAAACTAGGTTTTCGACAAAATTGATATAATTTTTTGGTGCAACTCAAAAATAAATTACTTTAGATATTTAAAACTTAAGGAAAATGTTTATATTTGTTATTTTCTGTATAATATGATTAAATATATAATACATATAATAAAATTAATAAATTGTTCAATATTTACAGGTATATTTATAAAAAAAAAAAAAACGATTTTAGAAAACATGTGTACCTATTTTGGTTAGTGACAAAGTATATATTTGATTAAATAATATTTAATACAATGTTTTTACGTAAGTATTACTCACCATTGTAAGATTTAACAGTGAAAATAACCATAAAACATGAATTATGTAAGTACGTTTAGATATAATACCAACCTTGACATTAGATACTTATAATGTACAGACAATTTTATTATGTGGGCATCCAGTTATATCAACATACGAAAATATTATCGTAATATTATCTTGAGTGTAAAGATGCACGTGTCTTCGAAAATTGAAATGTATTAATATTATATAGAAAAAATAATTTTTTTTTTCATAATTAATGTTATCACTTTTACAAAATTCTCGAATTTAAAAATAAAATATATTTATTATTGGTAATTGACGATTAAACAGAATAATTTTGTTAAACTTTAACTTGAGTTTAACTACTTACTTATACAATTTGAGTAGTTAGTTCTATAATTGGTATCTCATGCTCCGATAACGATTGATTTTAATTTTTGATGGCAAGGTGATTTGACTCTTTAACTTATTGCTTATTTATGTAGTTATTCTATATATTCCCTAATGTTAAGTTAGTTTATTGAGATAATATATTAGTTCACCATCTTTATACTGTAGTCGATTTAAATTAATTAATTACAGATTGCTTTAGACAGTTTTACTATATTTATTATTATAATAGGTATATAATTAAATTAAGTTTTAGGTATTATAACGCAGTTTTTCAATATATTTAAAACCATATTGATATTAACTAGTATATTATATATATAATATATATAATAATAAATTACCAGTTGCATATAAAAATGATTTATTTGCAAGGATATTGTGAAACTATTTATTTTGTAATTTGTATCATATTAATCGGTTAACTGTTAATGCTTAATTAACACGAGCGATAGCCGATAAGTAAGTCATTCATTAGTGACACTTTCAATATAGAGGAAGGGATAAAAACTTAGAATAATAATATAAAATACACGAGTAGAAGATTATTTAGTTACAGAAATTCAGATAATAAGTAGTTTATTTAGATTTTTTATTATAAGTATAGGTCTTCATAACATTTTTTTTTTTTTAATCGACGGTAGTTATTTATTTATTATTATTTTTTTTTGGTAATTTAAAAGCAGACTTGTTATAAATAATAGGGTTAGTGTGGATTATTAACTTACTGCGAAATCTTTTAAACACTAAAGTGTTTTTTTTTTTTTTTTGCAAGCTCGTTGGCTGTTGGTAATTTTTAGATATATGTAGAGGTCAACATTTGTCACGTAACCTGGGACGGAATGGGTGGCTGTAAGTTGCGTCCCAATTACCTTTTTGACGTATAAATTATATTCTGAGTATTTTTACGCTGTAAATTGTGTCTAAAAAATGTATTATAAATGAATAAAAGTGTTCAATTATGAATATAATGGTATTTTCATTCCTATTTTTTCAAAATTGGCAGTGTAAATACTAATGTTATAGTATTGGTGTTTGATATGGTTATAAATATTAGTTTTTTTTATCAAGTCAACTTAGACTAGAACTGAATTATAGTTATGATTAATATTTACTTCTATGTTATTTATAATTTATTATACAAGGAATATTATGTTATATTATAAATTATTTCTGAAATTGATAAAAAATGTAAAATATAGTTGCTACACAAATTCAAATTGAGTTGTTTTATTGATAAAATTCCATATTTTATTGAATTCTTTTTTTTTCGAAGTAGATTCTTTAAAATTTAATATATTTGAATAATAATTAAATAAACAAATTAATTTTCTGAGAAATACTTAATAGGTATGTTTGTCATGCGAATTAGTGTTGCTATAACACATTTTTACGGTGCAAAGTCAATATTTAATACTATTTTGAAAAGATTTATAAATTAGAAATTTGTACTCGGAAATCAATTTTAATACTTCATTGTTATAATTATAAGTTATAATTACTTTAATTTGAATACAAGAATATTTACTAATTAATTCGCGCGCTTGACTAACTATATTGACTAACTTAATAATATTTAGACTACGGTTCGTTCATAAACAAATATTAGGTATTTATCTTTAAAGTTATTTCGATGGTTTTCGGTAGGACACAATAAATGTACGTGTATATGAACGAACGACGGCTGACTTGACGTTATAAAGTTGTTGGTTCGACCTTTTATCGGACCGCAATTTACTATTTACCCATAGGCTTCTGTAATGAGGCGATGGACTAATAAATTGGTTCGATTGTACTGGTCAAAAGATTACTTTGTAAATAAGTATTTTATTGTTGAGACTTATAATATTTGATTTTGAAATATTATAGACTTTATACTTATTCATGGAAATTATATGCATCACGATGTTTCACTTTTAAGTAATATTCTATAATTAGTATTTTCAGCCTTACGTGATTAATTAAATAAATACATATTAATTTACAAAAATCTCTAGAAGCTATGCTTTTTCTTATTAAGATTGGTGAAATTTGATTAGATTTCTTTGATGTAACAGTGTAACGTCTACATAATTTACTGAATACTGAATGAATTTAAATTAAAATCTATGTAAAGCATTAGTTATTACTCGGTACTCATTATTAATGAGTCATTAATGAATTGAACTATAGCAACGTTTTTGATTATAATTTCAAAATAATATTATCAGGTTACATTTTATTTAATTTTTACTCAAAGTATGTTACAATTATAATTTAACATCACAATTAATCTTAAATATACAGTGATCTATAGGCAGTTAAATTGGTTACATAATATTCTTAGTAAAATTATAGTGCTATTAAAAATATAAATTAAAAAATTTAGACAATAATATTTTATTTTATTTTTAAATTTTTTTATATTTACTGAGTTATAAATTAATTTTATTGCTTTAATTTTAATTGTAATTATATATATATTTTAAAATGTAATGCTCATTTATATTATACTTTGTATATTAATGTGAAATTATAAAATGTATATTGAAGTATTTCTATTGTTATACATATTACACTTATAAATATTCTCCGAAGAAAACAGTAAAAAAAAAAAAAAAAAGAAAAGAAGGAGAATTTATATAATTACTCTTGTACAACTATACTGTACAAATATTTTATTAAATATAAATTCCACAATTTTAGAAATAAAATATATATTCCAGTTATATATACGATTCTAATTTCAAAACATACACCTTATCATCGTTTTTCGTAAGTGTATAAAAACCAATGAAAATACGTAAAAGGAATTGAGTGATTGTATATTTGATCGTTTATATTATAATATTTATTTGAAAGCATCATCGAATTAAAAAAAATATTAATAACTACCTATACTATATTGCCATGTAGTATAAATGCAATAGAAGTTTTTATACAAGTTTATATTTAATAAAATTATTATATTATATTATTACATTTTTTTTAATATTATATTGTTGTGAAATACAATGAAACTATGCGATTTATGGTATAAGTAAAATGTATCGAACGTGTTATACTTAAATTTTATTAAAACTCTGTGTATTATTATGATAGGTACATTTTTAACTTATAAGTTATAACATTTCAATTTTATAAATATTCTGTATTACTGCTAATGATTTATTATTACCTAAGTAAAATAGTAGTATAATATATTCATATATAGTTAGTACCTATACTAGTTAAAACTAATCTTAACATTTAATCATTTTAACGTCAGATTATAACAATCTAAATTTATATTAAAATTATTAAACCTTTATACTATGCAAATAAGTCATATTAGGTATGAATATATATTAAAAAAATTTTATCTGCAAGGCTGTGAACATTTAAAATTATTCGATTCATAATTTTTTTTTAATTATAATGGTATTATAATTAAAATTAATTTATAAGAAACACCACAACAAGTTTGTTTTGTCAAGTAGGTATCATTGAGTGTTAGTAATTCAGTGTATACAAAGTTTTTATAGTAGAGTACCTAGTACTCAAAAAAGTGATGACGAACAAATAAATTAAATTGAATTACTAATTAATTCCTTGCATTTTTTCATCATATAATTTATAATGTAAAATTCACATTTAGTTATAAACGGAGTTAATAAAATGAGATTTTTATTTATATAGTTGTTTTATTATAAATTAAATTTTAAAATTTTAAAATTTAAAACTTTGGTATTTAGTTTTGGCTTAATTAAAATTATAAAACACCACTACTTGCTAAATTTTAAAGTATAACCCAATGTTTAATTTTTAATTAAGTTAGGAAAGAAGATATCAATTTAAATTTTTAATTATAATAATCACGATTTTTTTTAAACATGTTTTTCAAAGCTCAAGATAGCAGAGCTGCTAGGAACAATTATTTTAAGGCTCAGTCAATCACTGATTCTTCGACTTGAATAGTCCCTCACAATGATATATCCTTTTTATTCTAATTTCTAACTCTAATTTTTACATTTATGTTATTGGATACGATTTGTTTTGTACATATACGTACATCGTATATCGTTACGGAGTAACAAATTATTTATGTTGTTGTAAATAATGAATATTTTCAAATAAAAACCTTGCATATTCATAGTAAATAGAAATTAGTCACGTTTAAATCGTTATTACAAAATGTATAGCTTTATAATTTGTTCATTTTTTATGTGTTGTGACTGCACCAGTCATATTTTTATATTAATATTTCAGAATAATTTCATTTACGTAAGTATTTATACCAATATGAATTGTCACTACTGTATATATAACACACATATTTTGCTTGAATCATTATAGACATTTAAACTAGGTATGAGATTGTTATTAAGAAATTATCAATAATTATGAAAAGTATAGTTATATAATATTTTTAATTATTTTTAAATCCCAACATAAGTTTTATTTTATAATTTATAATTAATACGATAATTAATAATAATAAATGTGTCAGCGGAAGTATAAATTGAGTGGAATAAAAACTAGATAATCTGTTTAAATGTATTATTACATTATACTAATACATTTAAAATGATACCTTATAAAATCATTTATTTCTTATGAAGTTAATTTTCAATTTTTTTTAACGGGTTTGTAACAGTTGGGACAAGTTCAATAAAATAAAGAAGTTGGTCACTGGGGACTTAGGATTACCTACAAACATACAACTCATACAAAATATAATTCCGAGACGATTGAAATAAAAACCCATTAGATAATGTATATGAAATATTGGGAAGTGAACATAATAATATGGCAAATAAGTACTGCACTTCTATATATATTTATATTTTATACTCCACTTTTACGTCAATATTATTGTTTAAAAAATATTAATGTATTGTATTATTGTGTGGTTGAATTATTGAACGACGAAATTCGAAGAAACGATACTTTATACCCATGGACGTTTTTTAGGGGATTACACGTTCCTTTAATCCGAACGGCGCAAATAAATTATGTTAATAATATTAGATGAACAAGCGTCTACGTGATTCTGACATTGGCCTCATTTACTAGAACTATATACATAGGTACACGCGCATTCAACCATTGTTTAACATAATTAATACTAACAAACGTGCACTATAAAAAAGATTCTACAGTCCGTCAAAACGAAGGTCGAATAACGGACATTGTGCAGACGCACAGCGAGCATTTAAGTGTAGGTACGGTACCTATTTTAATTTTTGTTTGTACCATGCCGGTATAAATATAATACGGTACATAAAACCACGCAGCACCGCCAGTACTCGCGCTAAATAATATAGGAATTATTTTGCTTTTAGTAATTTGGTAAAGTTTTTATTTCTCAACGTTTATTTTTTTTTTTTTTTAAATAAAATCTCAAAAAAACCCTGTATCGGCATTCACGTAGGTACCGGCATAACATCTGGAATATCAGTAGAGTTAAATATAAATTCAGCAGAATCAACAATATTTCATTGTTTTTAAAACATTTGCCATCAATAATGCGCAAAAATGCGTATAGTATGCGTATTTATGCGCTAATTATAATATTATTATGTTTACTAGAATATCTTGTATAGTGGTACTGTGCACGCGTATAACCATTACTATAACCATACTCACTCGATCGGTATTTGTCATCAATCATCATCATCGTCACGTATTATTATATTAATACAATATCGAACAGGATTCAAACGCGTGTGTATTAATAGTCGTACGGATATATTAATATTAATATCAAATTTAACCTGCTCGACTGACACGTTAATGTTCAAAGTCAAGTCCGTCGGACGTAGCGCGACATATCTCCTGTAATATAGTTAATACACATGTGGCATAAACGCAAATTTGATAAAAATTTCTCAGAGGTAGAGAGGTTACTATCAAATTGTTTTAAAACTATATCAAATCCATTAGTGTCTATAGTGATCTACGAATTGTCGATATGACACTTTGTATCAGTGACAGTGCAAAATATTAAGTTTTTTGAGGTGAAGCATTTTTATTGACATCCACTTCACACCGTGACTTGACTAAAAAAAGATAGATACTAACACGTATATACATTATTCATGATTAATATTTTACTACCTAAGCACCTATTATTTCTAACCATCCACCCTAGTCCCTAAGTGTTGAGAACTGTGTCTATTGAAATAACGCATGCGGTATCACTGCGCTGTTTTACTTTAATATATTATTTATAATACTTAAAATACTTACCTTATTGCCTATAAGGCAATATTACATAAATTAATATAATATTGTATGTATTAGGCAATACATTTATTGGTTGACGATTTTTCATAAAATATTGCTTATGAAAAATTGCATAAATTTGAAAATGGTAAAATGTATGTTTGCTTACTGGTGTGAAACGGTTGAGCTTTCGTTGAATACCATTAAATGTAAAATTATGACATTCTTCAGAACGCGTATTAAAATTATCTAATATGATCTAATCAATGGCCAAACTATATGTCATATTTCATATCGATTATGTAGATGACTAAGTATTTTGATTAGCATTACACTTAAGATTTCATAATCACATAGAATACATTACTTGTAATGCAATACGCATTTTAGATTTCATCCACTGCCACGCATTACTGGATATTAGTCTTTAATCAGGTCCCTGTCTTATAGTATTGAATACTTCATTAGTAAAATCAATCCATATTCCATATTCTAATATGAATTTGTAATAGGAATATATCTTTAAACTTAAAAAAACATACAAATATACAAATGAAAATGTCCAAAACCATTTTCATTCTTTTGCTGGTTAGTGTAGTTATGTTTTGAAAATTAAACATTCTTTAGACGATTATGCTGTAGTTTTGAAAAAACTTGAAAAATTAAATTTAAAAAAAAAATTATACAGGTACTATAAACAAAGTGTTGAGTATAAGATTTATTGATAATTTAATTAAAAATAGATGCTATTTATCTATTAAATACATACAAAAACATCTTGTACCTAGTATTGAAGGACTGAGTACCGAACTAGATAATAGATATTAGATATACATTTAAGTATTTAATTACTTATGTAATGATTCTATTCAGATAATAATGTGTTTAATTTATTCAGAAACTAATTTCTTACACTATTAGACTTAGTGTTTACCATTTATTAGAAAATCTTACTTTTAGACCACTATTATTATTTATGTTAATAATATAATATGTTGTGTAATATACACCTATATCGTGTATTATATATTTATATATTGTAAGTCTTTACTTATGCAATGTGTAAGAATTCCGCCAGACGTATATAATAATGTACAAAATATAAACGAAGGTATTATAATTTGTATTACTCGTATAATATACACATTATTAGTGGAATAATTTTACAATCAATATACAGCGAAACTTCCATATAACGAAGTCTCGAGGGGAACAAAAAGAATTTGTATTATAGAGGAATTCGTTAAACAGACTTAACGAATAATTAACACTGAAGGTCATGATTCTCAATAATAATTCGTTAAACAGATAATTTCGTTAAATGGAAATTCTTTGTATGGAAGTTTCACTGTATTTTTAAACGAAACATAGCCACGTAGGTATACACAGGTAACCTACCTTACATGTATATTATATAGTTCAAACCGTACGAGACTATATAGTGCTGTATAGGGATCGAATATAATATGTATTAGATGCAGCAAAATATAGCGAAGTACTCGTACTAAAATACCTACGTATTAAAATACGGAGAATTCAAATGTGAAATTTTGTCTTGCATATTTTTGAACATTTCCAGGAGTTTCGATAAAACGTTTTCGAAGTAGATTCAACCTTTACGTCGTGTATTGCGACTTAACCACATAACTAAACATTATACGTACAGTTGGGTATAATACCTACACCTATATAATATAATATATGGTTTCAAATCGGGGCGCGCCGAGAGTCAGGAATGGGTGATTAGTCCACAGGAGGACACAGATACATCGACATTTTCAAAAGTCCATCATCGCGGGGGGTGAAGATTAAAACGTGAACCTCGGTGAAAAAGTGCGGTGGGAAGGGTAAAAGCGATAATTAGGGTTAGTTGCGTCAGTGTCGCCCGGCTCTCCCCTGACGACGACGACGACGATGATAATAATACGGTACGCGTTAACAGGTTTTATCCGCAGTCCGGCAGAATACTATAGTGTATATAGGTGCAAACCAGCTATTGTAGACAAAAAATAAATGATACACACATCTAATGCGGCGGTGGCTGCGAAGTCGAGTTCTACTTTCTAGGGTCGGCACCAGATGTCGCCCCGTGAGCCGTAGTACCCCGAAACCGTGTGTTTAGGGGGGGAGGGTTTGGCTCGAGAGCACGCTTTTGATGTCCGGGAAGGGTGTAGGTCGGCCGAAGGGTATAGGCATTTAGATGGTGGGACGTGTGGGGAGAAGAGGACGAGAGACAGTTAGGCAGCCAGTGCGTACAGGTGGGGTGGTGCGTCCGCGAGACCCCCTCCCCTTCGATACTTTTGCCCGGTGCTTGACGGTTGCTCGGGCGGCGACTTTAGCGCGCATACACACACACACACACACAAGCGCGCGCACCCGGACCCGTAAACGAATGAACGGGCGCGCGCGCGACGTCACGACACCGGATCACCGCAGCGCACCAAGCAGCAGCGTCAACCGCGTTTCCGGACACCGGCGGCTACTGTACAGCGACAGTAACGAACGACGACCGACGGCGGAAGAAGCGTCAGCCAGACCAAGCTCAGCGCAACAGTTATCACTGCCACCGCCACCACCACCCTCGCCGGCCCCGCGTACAGGTAACGTCTATTTCCCGCCGCAGCCAACGAATTAATATCGTCATCGCCTGCTCCGTTTTACTCTCACCGTTTTTTTCAAAAAAAAAAAAAAACCCAAAATTATAATAATACGCGTTCTATCGTATTATTGTACAATAATAATATTGATATATATATATATATACACTTGTTGTTTTGTAATATAGATATTACGTTATTATAATATTATGCATATACAATACCTGTATAATATATATTATATGAATAATTTTAATATAATACATGATTAATAAGGTACGTGTTATGTTTGTTGTGTCGTACGACGTGTGCATTATTATTATTATGACACACCGCCACGATTGATGTAGATAAAATTTAATATTTTTATCGTGCGAAAAGCGAGCTGTAACGGTTTAAACTGTTGAATTGCGCGCAAAGCACCTCTTTACGAGGATAAATTATTATGCATCTGTGCGTAACGTCGTATTGTATATTTTTCTAACGGTTATTTTACGACCGGCTCACGAATATGCGAAATGAGACCCAAAAAAATGGTTTACGTAATCTTTAGGGAGGCACAGCGACAGCAGAATTTTATTATATTTTAATAATGTGAACACTGCGAACGCATTGTGTTGATAAAAATCCATTTGTCGATGTCCGTGGTTTATTGTTTATTTGTTTTACGGTTCACGATGTACGAAATGTGCAGCTTATAATATTATTCGACCCCTTCGAAGACTAAGACGGTGACTTGAATTTTACAATTTTTCATTTTTTTATATGTGGTTGTATTATATCAATAATTTTCATGTTGCAGAGAAAATATATTTTATAATCATATAAATTTACTTTATCCAAAGTGGTACTATTCACTATATATATAAATTTCATGTTATGTTTATGTACATTTTTTCTGTATATTATGGTTTAGTTTTTTTTTCTTAAAACAAGGTTTAAAAAAAATATATGATTATTGTTTATCAAATATATAAAGTTTTATTCTCTATTTATAGCTTGAGAAAATCATAACATTCATAACAAAATATTAAAAAAGAACAAAGTTTATTTCATTTATTCAGGTTAATTAATGTAATAATATATATATATAAAATAAAGTTTCAGTATAACAAATAGTTATATTGTATTGTTGAAGTGTTTAAATTAATAAAGTCATATTCGATCAAAATACGAAAATTATGAATTTTTATGATTTTATTTATTTATGCACATAAAATTAATCAAGAAAAAATAATTAATCCATATTTTGTATTTTATAATCTAAAAATAAATTTTTAATAATTTAAAACGAAAGATTTTAATGGAAAATAAATATAAATAACTTACTGTGAAATTGAAAAATGTATTAAATGGGTTTATAAGGAGAAATTGATTAAAAAAGTGGTTGTTGTCTTTGTTAACTTAGTAATTAACCGACAACCATTTATGTTTGTTTCCTTTACAATTTTGTCTGCTCTACTTTTTGATTGTTATTTCCTTATCCAATTTAATATTTAAAAACAAGTATAATAAATTACTATAGTATAAAGTAAAACATGTCGCGTTAATAGTTCATTTTCAAAAACTTAAATCTTTGTTTTTTTATGCACTTCTCTTTTTAAATTTAATATGCAGGTTATTATAGATATTGTTATATTATGTATCTTACGTATTATTTATTTTCTTATTCATAGTACCTCAAACAGAATATGTTTTCTATTATATATTTGTTAACGATACAATGACGTGGGTATGTATGATATTTTAAGCTGACTTTTAAGAAAACAAAATTTAATTTGAAAAAGCTCTTCTCGGAGCTATCAATCTAAATCTAACACACAGAGCTTTATAAGAGGTATCAATAGTATTATATATACATGTTTGGTGTTTTAATATTAAATATATATCACTTGGATTTTTTTTTTTTTTGAATGAAAAATATTTTCCTTGAAAAATCAAGTACAATACAGTTTTGTGGAACATTCCTTACATTTTCTCAAGTGAAGCAGATGATTAACCAGGGGTTATTTTTAAAACGGGATGTTCACTTCAACAGTGTTGTAGTTTTTACCTTTTGTGTTGCGTAAAGAAGGTAGTAGTACCGTAGATCTGTAAAATATTCTTTTAAATTTGTTTAATAATGGTTTTATTATTAATTGTGACATATTTTGTCATAAATAAAATAACCGAATTACGAAAAATTTTTTAAAAATATAGATGTATTTCTTATTTTATAAGTATATTTAATTCCTATTTTAAAATTAAAAAATATATATATATTTCCAATGAACATTAAAACTAGGTACGTTATTTTATGCTTCTGTGATTTTTATTTTGATAGGGTTGATAGGGTATAAAACGAAATTCCCTAAAAGTCGATTTAACGAGAGTACTCTGCATATTTTTTTTTTTTTTTAGTAAGTGCTCAACTTCTAGTTTCGTTTTATTCTTTCACAGTTCATTAATATCCTTTTTTTATTGTCCTCATTTATTTCAGATGTACTGCAGTTATTGTAATCAATTCACAAATAACTGTATTTTTTTAGAAAATTTATAATCGTTACACAATTTTTCTTGAAACAAAATTCCTACAAAATATTACCAAACAACACTATTTCTATATAAAATATTGACTTTTTAAGTTCACAAAAAAATTTTAAGTGCGTCATACGATGTAGTTAAAAGAAACTTGTTATTCTGTATAACATGTATAATCTATATAATATGTCTTAGAATGAATGTTTTATGCACAAAACATACAATACATAAATTTGCACATGTGTGTGAATTATTTGGTGAATTTCTATTAGAAGGACAAGTGACGATAATGTTAGTCGTAAATCATCAAGTGTCTACAGATTGTGAGTAATAGTGATATGCAATTTATGAATGAATTATTAGTATATACCGATTGCCAGGAAATAATTGTATTTGCATTATTTAACATGATGTGTTATATTTTTCAATTTTAAATGGTTAAATTAAAGAAGAATCAAACAATTTTATACTTAAAATAATCTTAAAGTAATAATAAAATAGATTTTAAAATAAAGTAATTATTCAATTATTATAATTAAAATAATAATAATTATTATTATTTTTTATGTATAATATATTTAAATAATATATTATTTTAAATAGATATATTTTCTAATCTTATGATTGCATTTTTTTCTTCCTATTTAGGGTTGTATTTGAGACCAAATTGTAATAAAAAATATTATTTCTACTACTATTTTAACAAACCAATTAATTTATAATTCACTAAATTGGTTAAATATTAACACTCAACTTAATAACTATTATTAATATGATCCATAATTTAACATTTTAATGTATTTCGCGTTATTTTTAAATTAAAAGTTTTATATATTAGAAAACGTCACAGTAGTTTATGTTTAAAAAATAATTTAAGAGAACCATAAAATAAGTTATGTTAATTTTTTAAAAAAGTGACGTTTTAAATGAAACTCGAGTAATAGTATTTTGTGTTTAGTATTATTTCCAAATTAGTTATTAATTTTTCAGTATTAAACATTTTTTAAAAAGTAAAGTCAAAAAAAAAAAAAAACATTGTATAGCTAATTAATTATTTGTTTTGTTCTGAATTTATAATTGATATACATTTAATTGTAAAAATGTTCCATGTAGAATCTAAAATTTCATTTTGTTGTGTATAAATTGTTAGTTACAATATAATATTATTTATAAATTATAGTAGTTATAAAAAATTTACACCCAGCATAGATATACATATTAATAAATCATATTATTAGTAATTGAGTTTCGGATAGTAAAAGATAGAAAAAGTCAAAGCATTTAAATTACTATTGCGGAATAGCTTTGGGAAAGCGGTTAGGGTCAAGCATTACGTATAGCCAAGGTTATAAAAGGATTTCCCTCTATAGTTGTAAAAAAAATTCACTCAACACTAAATGCGTTTTCATTGAATTAAATATAGAAGCTAAAGCTATATTTAATTGAAATATAATTACAGAGCATTTTTAAAGAAATTAAGGAAATTTCACTAAGAGTTACCTATATATTTTCTTCTACATGTTCAAATATATTTATTGATTACATTTTATATAGTGTATTTAATTTATAAAAATTATTTTGAATCACGACAATTTATAATACACATAGAAATATTGTAAGAAACTCTCCAACATAGGATATATATTTCACATATTGAATAAAATATTATAAACGTGAATCGATTCAAAGCGATTGATTTTTTTTTTATTTGGGAAACAAAGACGGTAAAAAATTCTTTTAAACTAACATAAACTTATATTTAATGTGCTATGGAGTGCAGATGAATCAAAATAATTTGATAACATTTACAAATGTTGTTTGAGTGAAAATTGAGAGTAGTAAAATGATTATTTTACATTATAGTAATTTATATGTAACGCTGCTCAATGATTTCAATGACATATTCATGTTAGATATAATTTTAATGTACAGTATAGTGGGTCGTATAACATATAATTATGAACTAAGAAAAATAAAAAAGAATATTTTTAAATACAGCAATAAAATACGAGACAACATTATAAACATGCATGAACGGATTTATTTAACAAGCCGTTGTTTGATTTAAACATGTCATAATGAACCAAATTAGTTTATTATTTACTATTTAAAATAAATTATAATTATAGTAGTGTTGAAACTATTTGGCGGTGAGTTTATTAGTCATAAAGATAAATTATTTTTCTACAAACAGTATGAAAAAAAGTTAAAACACAATACATTTATATATGTAATTTTAATTTGTTCGATGTTATTTTTCAATTCTTCTGTAATATAATGTACACGTTTGTTAAAAAATATTACTTACTAAGATAACTTGTTAAATTAGTTCTATTTAAATCGCGATTATTGTAATTTAAGACACCCTTACAATTATTATTGACGATTAATAGATAAAATAAATTATACACGTAATACCAATAAATATATTGAAAATTACTACCTATTTTTTTGACTGATACGTTTATTAAGCTAAAACCAATAATAGGTACCTAATACACAAAAATAATACTTATTATGCATATTTAAACCGATTACTGTTAAATACTTGTTGATAATTAGCTATACACTTGATATTGAATGACATGCATTGTCAAAATAACAATAGTCCAATATTTACCTTTATTATAACATTTATGAAAACCTCTTGTGATCTATACGTGTATGCCCGGTCATTAACAAGGTCTGAAACTATAAATAAAAACAAACACTAATTAAAATTGGTGAAATTATTATTATTTGATAACAATAGGTGTGTTTAAATTAATAACATAAAATATCATAAAGAATATAATATAATACGTAGGTACAATATTAAAATATTATGTGTTTACAGTAAAAATATTAACGAATTCGAGTAAAGTATAAATTAAACAAATTAATATTTTGATTTTTATTGTTTATAAATTTAAATTGAATAATATTCAGTTAAAATATAAATTATATATAAAATAATAATACGTTAGAAAAATAAAACTATATATAATATAGTCTATCCACGTTTAAAAAATGATAAAATAAAAAAAATATTTTTTTTTTTTGTCGATTGGAGAATATATATTTTTAGTATTGAAGATGATTTTACGAAGATTTAAAAATGTATAATATAGTTGGACTTGTGGTGGTGTTAATTTGGATCAATTGAAGATGAGATGGGTTATGTCACAAATTTTGGAGTTGTTGTGTTGTTGCTAGAACTAGGATGATACATTAAGCCATTAAGGAGTGTACCGATGGGAAATTGTTCAATGAGAGTTTAAAGGGATGAGGCAAATGTTATTTCTACTTATATAATTCCTTAAAATACGTTTATAATGAAACCCTACTCAATACCAATAGCTTAATATATAAGATGTAAGGCCACTTCAGTTAATTCTATTTTGTTTGTAATAAATGTGACATATTTTGAGCCATTAAAAAAAACCCCATATTCCAGCACAATGAATAATACAGGATGATTTTCATTTTTTTCATTTGATAACACATTTATTCATATTTTAATATCTAACATTCTTAAATATGCGTTTTTATCAATAAAATGATATTTACAATCTGTATACAACAATTATTATAAGAAAAAAAATAACAAATATTACATGACCTAAGATTTTAAATGAAAAGGGTGTTTAGAGACAATATTGTTACTTAAATATACTTAAAGATATTATCTTCTTTAGATTTTATCACATCTTGTATTTTATTTTTTATCAAAATCATTAATTAATACAAAATTTATATGAGCTATCTTTGAAATCATTTTTTCTTAATATCATATATGTATATACTAACGCCGAACGTATGTTATTTTAATACCTGTTATATTCACTGATGTCATCATTATTAATAGTTAATATGAAGACATTCGATCCAGTAAAAATGTATCGGTTTTCTCGTTACGCCCCAATCATTAGAATATTAAATGTGCCGTACATAATAAGTATATATGTTAATTTTATTGTCGTAACATTATAGATTTTGGTTCGCTGCACCATAATTATCTATAATGACTGTACAGTATATCGATTAGTTGCACGATAAAAAAAAAAGGTTGTGTAGTTAGTTTCAGAAACGTATATTGAATAACCGCGATGAGCTTACAACAGGTCGCGGGTGTTTGACCCATAGGATTTGATTAATTTAATTCCGTCGGGCCACGCATTTAATGGTGGCAAACCTAAAGCGGCCAAGAGTTTTCGCCTCTCCCCCAGATTACCCCCCCCCCATTCTCTTATCGTTGTTCTTTCCCTCTCGCCCCTGTCACTGTGTCACTCACCCCTGCCGTATCTACCTACCCGTTTGGGAGCAACAGGTAAAAGTTTTAATGTTTTGACCTCTGATGGCAACGGCTTTTAAAAACACAACAATGCAAATTCCGTCAACAGAGCCTTGGCGTATTAGGCTCTGCAATATATTATATAGAAATGTATTATCACTGAGTGACGCGATCGTACTATACAATAAAAAGTCACTGGATTCACACGTTCGAAGGCCTTTTTTCCCCGATGTTGTGTAGGTCAATATTGGTATACGGAGAGACGGTACAAACATGAATATATTATATTAATATTATTACCAACAGACAGACGTTTTCGTGTGACATTCACATCATATGTCATCAGTTGACCTGTACCCTTCCTTAAGCATTCCCGAGGGATAGCTTTCGCTTTCTCGACGATTTTCTGAGAAAATTTTTCACTAACCAAACGTCACTCTGCCATTGTCCGTTGACCAAAAAAGCTGCGAATAATAATATTGGTATAGTAGGTAAGTAGCCAAACGGATGTGGAATATGTCATCTGTGTAACAGTGATTTTCATTCTATTCCTTTGACTCATGTACCTACATATTTAAATTAATTATAATAGAAAAAATATGGAAACATTTTCGTTATAAATTTTCTATTGTAAATACAAACGCACCTTACTAATTTTTGGTGACAGGCTTCACATATAATATTATATATTATATTGTCATCTAAGTATATTAAAATACAGTTTTAAAATATAATTTATTCTGATCGAAAACTCTTTAAAAACAAATCAGCAGAATATATAGATTATTATTTTCTATTGTTGAATATTAAATAGAAAAAAAAAAGAAAGCGTGTGTTCAAATATTTTAAAAACTTATTTTCTTGTTTTTTATATTTATTTTTATCATAACTGATTTGTTGTACTTTAAACATTTTATTTCACACATTATTTGTGGTATTCATGGGACCATTCAAAAATTCGTATTTTTTCAAAATGATGTAAGTAGGTAGGCACCTACTTTAATTTTTATTTTTAATAAACGTTGAGCCGTAGAGGCGATCCTGTGTATACGTATTATGAGCGTTACGTTGCATAAAAATCTTCACTTCTATCTTTTAAATTCGGAATTGTACATGACTTCAAGTATGTTCAAAATCAGTACTTCCTATCTAAAATTACCGGACTTTATTCGATAGTCATGACTTTTTATGTTTCGCCAGCTTTATTATTTATTCGGCTAGTCACATGCACGCTTCTCGCCGATGTAATCAATTATGATGTTTAACATGTGCGCATAACGCGGCCGAATAGGCTGACGTGCCAGTTCTCTATATACACCATTAGAGCCGTCTACTACTTCCGATGGCGTTTCAGTAATGGGCAGGGGGGGAGAAGTGTGGTGTTTAGGTCAGGCCTAGTCAAATTGTTATTGTCAAGCGATTTATGAACTTCTGCTTTTAACGCCAACAGCTAGAGATTTATGTCGCCGCCCGTCACTCTGCGTCACGTCAGCAGTATTAAACTTACGAAAAACGGTTTCATAGTACTATAGTAGCGATAATTCATAGGTATAGTTCATGCCGTATTTTTTTGATTGAAAATGGGATTGATTTACATGATATAATATGCAGCGTATAATGCCGGGTAATAAATCTACCTCAGAGTTAATATTTTGTGATAATTAATATTGATCAAGTAGTATACAAAGTCGTCTTTTAGATCGAAATAAATAAATTAAGAATAATGAAACTGTTGATTGGTATTTATTAAGTTTTGGTATTTAATTTTAATTGAATGTACGAAACAACTTACTATACTTACATAAAACAAATAACCGTAGCTGAATTTTAATTAATCATCGACATTAATTCATTTTGATTCAATAGTAGGTATATATAGTATATTCGTATAATATTCATATATATAGAAAATATATATTTATTGAATATTTAATTCTGTCAACATCATAATATATTACATTATTTTACGGATTGGTTAGCAAAGGGTACTTTATATCATTCAAATAGTTTTTACGAACTACTTGTGTATTTTTAAGATATTATAATATTTGTTTACATTTTAACATTTAAAATTTGAAAGGTTCTTTGCTTAGAGTTAAATGCACTGTACGTAGATTACAGTAATTAAAATATAACGAGATGTGGCTCTTCTAAAGGGTATTGTAATTTTTTTTATTTTCCGAATACATCCTAAATGAACAAAAAATAAAAGACAATTTTGGTGATTTGGTGGAAAAAAGTAATTAAAATAAATTGAAAAATAACGGCAAATACTTACCGACAATTCTTATAAGTCTTATAAATCTTAGAACTTTTTATTTAATTTATATTCATTTAATCAACTCAATTGTTCTTTTTTCGAGATATTGATAGTAATTTAACCAAATATTTAATCTATCTCATATCGATACATAAAATATAAAAAATCACCAGCTGACACCATCAAGCCCGTTCTTTAAAATATTGAAATTAATTAATTTAATATATTTTATTTTATTACTGTTTAATTAAAAAACAATATTATCTTAACTAACTTTTAGTTGGATCGTTAACGATTTCAAACAATGAAAATAAGTAAAAATAAAATATTCACATCTCGTGTTAAATTACATATTAGACGAATATTTCATATTCAAATAAAAAAAAATTGTCTTAATTTCGTGATTTGAAAAAACCATTTTATGATTATTGGTGTATAGTTCCTATAAATCATGATAAATTAAACTACTTAACTGGTCACAATATTTTTATATCATGCATCAAAAAATATGTAAGTGCTTATATTTGTAATTTGTATACCATTATGTTAAATTGCATTATTTATCAATGAAACATCAGTTCACTCAAGTTAAATACAATAATATTATTTTATAATACATTTAAAATGAATACAATACTTAGATATTGCTTTATAATATAAAATATCCAGGATAGTTTTTTAATATAGTATATATCACCAATGTAAAGAACATGAGATCCATTGAATTTACCTCAAGGATTTTTTTTTTTTACTTTTAATTCATTTTTCTTTATAACATGCCTGGGTAGTTTTGTACAAGAGATTGGTACCCTATAGGGTATATATACAGGGTACATAGTATTAAAAGTCACTCCCTTTTTATACGTACAAATTCAATTGAAATCCATTTGAAATCTTCTTGTACTGTATGTTCGTCAGCAAAGAATGTATATTTTCAAAGGTTTACTGAAATGCTGAGAATCCCATGCAGCAATGAGAAACATTTAGGTTAATTTAAAGGCTCATGCGCTGACGTGAAATAAGCAATCCGAGCACATGTAATAATGTATACACTTAAAACTGAAATTCCAAAGATCGGATTTTATTTTTATGAGATATTAAATACACAACTATTAATAAAACTTGTGTGCATTTGTGTCTATCGACCTGTAAAATCATACGCGAAGGAAGCGTCTTTTTAAATGTAGGTATACAGATGGAAACCTAGAATTTGTTGAATAAAAAATAATGAATTACTTTTTGAATAAATACTGAAAGTCAACATAACTTCTTTATTTATTTAAATAAATAAAGGATTAAGAACGTAATATTGTTTATGCGCAAACTTATATTAAATAAACAAAAGTATTGCGTTATTTTTATTTAAAAACTAAACAGAAACTTCAACATTTTTTTTTAACTTGACTACATTATTAAAAATGTTTTATTATAGAATTAAAAACTTGAAAAGTATTATATGGTATTTAAAACTACAATTTAAGGTAATTTAAATTTAAAAATGATGGTAACATAAAAATAATTTCTTAAATAGTATAGAGAAGTGTCAAGTTATATAATATATATGTTTATTGACCTCGTGTTAAACTATTATGGACAGTTTATATTATTTAAATAACCTTAGAACACAACATAACTTGTTAAATACATTTTTGTAAGTTGAATATAAATTGATAATTTTAGTTTATTATAATATTATTACTGTTTTTACTAAATATTAAAATTTCAAAACTTTTAAAATTGATATACCTCTATATATAATATGTAAATAATAGAGTATAGACAATGTATTCAATCTCAAATGAACAATGTTATAATTAGATTGTTTTTAATTTTTAGTTTTTAAAAAGTAAATACTTTCTAATTAATTTTCTTTATAACTATAGTCTTCAAATCGAAATTCTCAATTAAAAAAAAAAAAACAGAATTTATTATAAATACATTTATTTAATTAAAATTTTAAGGAAAAATGAGTGTTAATATATTTAAACATAATGAAACATAACTTCAAGTATTTTTATATAAAAAAAATGTTATTAAATTTTGTATGAATTTTCATATTGTTATAATTTAATTCTAGTGCATATATAGATAGGTACAATGTACATAATAAATAAATAATAAATATAATTAAAATTAACATAATATAATAATCAGAGAAATTGAAATTAAGAATTAAATAAAACACATTATTATTATAAAGTTTAATCACCAAAGATTAAATATTTAATAATTAATCTAATAAAATATCTAGTGTTAAATAAAATAGTATTATAGTAAAATAATAAAATAGTCAACAAATATGACAAAGCGTGTTAAAAAAAAATTATCTTTACATGTTAAACATTCGTTTCGTATCTCTCTTTTTAGTAAAATATATTTATATTATTAAACAAGAAATAAAACAATTAAAAAATAATTTTTATGACATTTTTTAAGAATTTTTTATAATCCATGATTATACTTTTATAATTTTTATGCTATTTTGTGAAACATCTAAACACTAAATTAGTTTGCGATACAAAAAATCAAATGTTTATAATACAACTAGGTATGGTATTTACTATTTAGCTTACATTTTACAAACATTCTACATTTTAGTTTTTAAACGTTGTTGAAAAAATTATTATGTGTAGGAAAAAATATATATTTTTTTAATAATTTGACATTATTCACGTGTTTTTCATTTTTGATTCAAAATTGTATCTTATTTAGTACTTACGTTTTTACTATATTTTTATCTAATGGTCGTGTATTTGAAAACCGAATTAATTTATATAATCACTATTAATTAAATAAGCATACCTATCCATAACAAAAAAATTTTTTTTTCTTATTTTTTCACGTAAGAAACAGTTAAATTTTCATAAAAACCATACTAATTTTAATATAAATATCATCTATGTACAGTTTATAAAGTTATTTTATTAGTTAATAAAATGTAAACAAATTTTTATAACATTAATTTTAAATTCTTATACTTCTCGTAAATGGCTTATAATAATTTATGCATAACTTATTGTTAACATGAATTACTACACTAGTTGTTCATGCATGTTACAATATAATAATTGTGAAATATCTTCTAAAATAGTTTTAAATTTAAATCATTCATTCAAATTAATTGGAGCAAGTGAAATATTGATAACGTAAGTACATACATCTACTACTAAAATATAATATGCCTGTTATTATGAACATGATTGAACCTTATATATATCCTAAAAAAGAAACTGATATTTTAAAATTTTTTAAGAGTTATATTATACGTTCATAAATATAATAAAAAAAAGATATCAGTTTTCCGCTTTTGGAATAGTTTGTTGCGTCGGAAGAAAATATATAGTGATAAATCTCGGCTCCAGAATGGAAAAGGAAATTAAAAAAAGGATATATTTCTAATTGTTTTTTTCTGCTCGTCTTCTTTTTTTTCAACCCTAACCACTGCTTGCGGCTTTACGAAATGAGACGCACTAATTACAGGGAATGCCAGTTTAGATGTCGCTATATATTTTAGTCAGTTTCTGGATATATGGTTCAATCGGAAGGAAAAACTATTTTATTTGGCAAATGAACGCAGACGGTGTTGTTTAAATAATTTGAGTACGGACGGTACTAACCCTATCCCTTTCAAACGAACGCTTGATAAAATATATTTTCGATTCGTTGGTGTTTTCTCTAATATTTTTAATTAAATCTCTGTGCATGTCTTTGTGACTAATGGCCTGTAAAATAAGCGTCAGCCAGGAAATTATTAATTATTTTATTCGTTTATAGAATTTTTCAAGTGGGGCATAAAAACCGTCAATTATTTAGCTGGTAAGGAAGGATAATGCCTAACCCTTTAGCACAACATTTCTAGAGATTCGTTGTCCAATTTGTGTAGAGATATACAGCCAATAAAATTACAATTAAACATGTATCGTATAGTGGTATACAATTTTATATTTCCGTATATATTAAAAAAACAATATCACTGTAACTTGTCATATTGCTTTAGAATTTCATAATTATTAACGTTTTTTTCGAAATTTTTTTGTATGTTTTGTTGACATGTCAAACAGTAGTGCAAGTATGGGAAAATTAATTATACTCAATTAATACAAACATAACGCTTTTTGAAAATGACAATTTCCTACCTAGAAAAAATTTTAAATACAAAATTTTTTGAAACATCACTTAGATACATAGGAAACAAAGTTGTCACTACCAGATTATTGTAAATTTTTTTGCATACTATAATAACAGTCTGTTTTGTAAATGATAAATAAATAAATGATTCATTATTTAATCCATATTATTTTATATGTTATATATTAAAATTATACAATTTATGCACCTACTATGAACATATATAATTAGGGCTCGGTTTTAAAGCATATATTTTTTTAATATGAAATAGAGATCTAATTTGTATACACATTAAATTCGTTTCACGTCATTCTGATTTCAAATAAATCAATTTTTTTTTAATTTGAATGTTTTTTTTTTAAATTATTCCAGCTGTGGATTTACATGTGTTTATTATGCTATTATAATTATAATAATAAAAAAAATAAATAAATAAGAACTGTAAAAACCCAGAAAGTGGATATTTGATTATCATTGTTTTCGTTATCGGCTTGTTTATTAAATAAATATATTAAACGTATAGATTATCGATCTATATATAGCCTGCAGTACCTATACGGTCAGTATGCCTATAATATCGATATCGATCGTTTCAAAGTTTAAGATTAAGTGTTGTAATTTGAAACCTCTGGTATGAAGTATGCATCGATCACTTCAGTGGATGTAGATAGTTCGTTTTCTATGTATAAAAATATTCTGTTGGACAATACAATTCTGTTGGAGTCTAGTTTCACTACTTCAAATTTAAGATAATACATGGTAAATAATTATTTATCAAATTAAAATTAATTTTTAAAAATGTTTTATTAATTTTTATAACTACTTCATGTTAATTTTTGGTCATAATTTTTATTTCTTTTTTAAAAATAAATATGCTTTTTTTGTTTTTTAAAACAATTGTGTGCTTTTTTAGTTGCTTATTATGCTTTAAAGTCCGAGCCCTATTATACAAAATATAATATATTAGGTATGAATTTATGATAAATTGATAGTATCTTCATGTATTTCGAGTGGAGGGAGAAAAACTATTTTAGTCACATCTCCCCCTCAAATAAATCCTAAATACGCCACTGCTTGTAATTAATTATAATTATTTTTTGTGGTTATCAAATATTATAGATATTTACATAAATATGTTTGTATATAATATAATCGAACGGAATAAAAACTATTCTACCCATAGTATCATAATAATTAAAACTATTATAAAAAATATTTTACACGGTATATCTTTCAATCTTTGTATTATGTAAGATTCTTCAGTCGTATAAGTATCTATAGTTCTCCATTAATGTAGCAAGCATTCTTGAAATACCGAGTACAATAAACTTCAGATAGAATTAAACTCGAAAATTTAGTACATGTTAATAATACTGATTTTCAAATATTACTTTTATTTATATGTATTTTTTCTCAGTAAAAAAAAACTTGTATTTTGACTCGATTTAAGTATATTAAGTATTAGGGCTTAGGCACAATACATTCCAAGTATATGAAAATTGTATTTTAATATTTCGAAAGTTTTGACACTTGCGTATATTCAACTTTTTTTATATGTATTTTAACTCTGACACATTTTTTTGTCGCAGTAAATTTTGTAATATGGTATCAGATATTGTTCATTTAAATGTTATATTTACAAAATAAATATTATATTTTTTGAGTTCATACAATGCAATATAATATTACATATTTTGTACTAATCTATCATATTTGAATTTTATTATTATACACATATAAGCCAGTAATTCTGATTTATTTACGTATTAAAAAGTATAACATTCTTTGTAAGCAGTAGATAAATAACAATGTTTTTATTCTTTGGAATAAAAAAATAAAAAAAAATGATGTTACTTTTTAGTTTTAATTCATATTTCCTAGTTTAATAATTGTATGTATCCACTCGATTTTCAATATTTATATCCTACACGAGTGTTATTTTTGAATTGCTCAAACAATTATAATTTTATAACCATATACATTTAGTGTTAGGTATTCAATAGTATTGGTTATTTACATTACAACGTTATATGATTTTAATATTTAACGTTCTGAAGTACATCGTAGAAAATTAATTGTAACTCATGAATCATAATAAATAATGCAGTATAATATAACATAATATTCACTTATTTTGTTTGAGAATGTGCGCACTTGTTTTCTCTTAAAACTTTTTTTCGATGATATCATGCATTTCAATGTACAGTTTAACGTTAAATTATTGTTTGGGAACACAATTTTCAAGTCAAGTATTACTAACATTGAAGCACATCCGTTTTCACGTAACTTTAAAAGTTGATTCGTTATAGACCAGAATAGTGTATTGTGGTGTACCTATATAATAATATGGCCGACCGGCATTATGATATTCATTTTTTATTTATTTATTTTTTTTGTCATCGATGTTTTACCAACAACGTTATGCACAGGCTTTGCACAATAAAATATAAAAATAACAATAATAGTATTGCACTATTATATATATATATAGGTAGTTCATGTCATATAATATGCGTAATATATATAATACATATGGCGTGTGTAGAAAAATGTATACACGCACACATTTACAATAATATATGTTCTACATATTGCATACATCTCGATTCCCGGACTCGCATCGTACGCACATCCGACGATCTTACTTACTTTAACCAGCTGTGTGCTTTCGTTCTGGATGGCACGCCCGTGATAAAATCACATTCTGTTCGGTCGTAGAATGCACGAGAGTTGTCGATTCTCGCATTCAAATATTTATTAAAAAGGCGCATTTTTATGCGTCACGCGTGTCATTTTACATGGATGATAAAGTACTCGATAATGTTTTATTATTATTATTATTATATTAAAGGTGTACAAATCTAACGGAATAATGTACGGTGAAAATTCACGCGTATCTAAGGTACGCGGTTATATTTTGTGGTGGTTTATATTTCCTTTTTTTTTTTTTTATCGAAGAGCTAGATTTTATAGACGCCCGCCGGACATAATGTATCGTTTCTCCTCCTTAGGGGGGCTACAATGTTATACGCGAGAATAAAATACCGATTCAGATTTAATGTGAACAACATTTGACATGTTTAGGATTTAAATTTCAAGCACGTTTGATGCACAATTTATACTGCAGAGTGGTTGGTCGTACCCGTACAGGCCTGACGTATAACGTCATGGTGTTATAGGATTTCCATTATGTGCTAACCAACACGGCTTGGTAGATATCATAAAAGTTAACTTATCGTCAATTTTATCAACTTTACTTTTTTCACTACACGATACATTTTACAGTGTTATTATGCATTGATATTATATTCTACGAAATATTTACACGTTATAAAGCTACGTATTTTTTTTTATTTCAAATAAATACTTTTTTTAATTCCAGTATAAAGGAAGTTAAGACTAGTGATAAAACTAATGACGGATCACATTATATGCACAATTAACGTTTTAAATATCATATTAATAATAAGTTATAAGTAATTGAATAAAAATAATATTTTTAGATGCAGTCTTATGCCGTTCATAAAATGTATACTGCTAGATTCCATACGATTTTCGTTATTGAATTTTACACTTTCTGGAATTTAATTTGGGCCTGTTACTCAAGAATGCAATTTAATCTCGAAAAACCACAATGTTATTTTTCGTCTTAAGTATTTTCTAACAACATTGTTATACGCATTTATATATAATATTACATTGTAACTATTTCATAAACCAATGGTCGTATATTTTTTTATTATTTTTTTCACTTGTTCTAAATGATTTGTTGACAAGGATTTCATTTTTATCACGAGAATATAAAACATCTTAGTATTTTTTTTTTTTTTTTAAATTCTCCTTGTCAAATACATAATTCAGTATGGTTGATAATGCTTACACTCAATATATTGTATTGGACTTAAATAGTATATACAATTTTATTCCGCATTATAACTCTATATATTATTTCATTTTTTAATCATCGGTACGTATTATACTGTTTAGGTTATCCATGAGTTAAAAATCTTAATCAAAAACGCAATAAAAATGCTCTTTATAATAATCTTATTGAGTATACATTTTTAAAAATGTGTTTGAAATTAATTTTTATTATGACTGAAATTGTTTGTACAACCATCGTATGGATATAACTTCATGGTTTTTTTGAAGAATAGAGATTAATGATACAAAAATCACACACAAATATAATTAAGTTGATATTAATAAATTTAATGTAGCTAACTATAAACTGTAATATACAATGATAATTATAAAAATTTGGATTAAAAAAATGCAATGTACTAATATTTATTAAAAAATAATACTAGGTACACTTAAGAGTCTAATGAATTGTAAGCTATGTTTTTAATCCTCCATAAAGTTTTTTTACTGCAATGCAGTTATTGCGAGACGGAAAATTAGTCTTACTACTATTTTTAACCTAAAAATATCACATTTTCACAATGAAAAGTACGTAAATATTTTACAGTTCTTACTATTCTTAGTTAATATATGAAATTTATTTTCTAATAAAATATTTTTTAAATTATGTCTATTGCATATCATATAGTACAAAATATAATATGATATTGGTTATCAAGTCAATTTAAGTGAATTGTATTCGTATACTTAATGGTTTTTTTCCAACAAAATTATTCACTAGTTAACCTGTATGATAATTGTTGTAGGTACCTTACATTTTAAAAATATATACATCATTAAAAATTATCAAAAAATGTCAGTATTTAAAACTCTATTCTATGGATAAAACATGAATATAAATTAAATTATTTATGAAATTTATAAAATTAAAATTAATTAATTTTAAATGATAAATATAAAATTGAATATTTCAATTTTTTTTTCTTTTAAAATGTTTAAAACTAATTTTAATTTATATAGATACAGTTAACACAATAAATAATACATAAAAAAAAAGATACAGGACGACTTAAATGAAGGGTTAGGTTAGGTTGTAACTTGTAACATTAAACATCATTTTTTTATTAATGTAAATTATGTTACTAAATAGTAAATATATAATTATATAATATAAAGAACACAAATTTAGAGTAAAAAAAAATATTCCATATTTAGTACAACTAATATAACTTGTGGTATTAAACTATGTATTTAATCATGTAGAAAATAAGCAACTCAAATAGTTCATTCACAGAAATTATGGGAAATTTTACCAATAATTTTTATTTTTTGTGTAAAAAAAAAGAAAAGTATTATCGGCCTATAAAAAATGAAAACATAAATTTTGATTTATTAAATAATATGGTATGTGATCACCAAGTGGAAATTTAAAACTTATTTAATTAATCACAAAAAGCTATACTATTATAAATTTATATATAATCTAACCCATTAGTTTTTATTACTCAAATTATTTTAGGTAATAAAACACACTACACTGTAAATAATCAGCATGCATCTCTATTTAAAAAAACATGTTATTTTAAAAACGTACGATATATTTTGTTGTATACGACCTTAAATTTGAAAACGGTCGTGCTTAGAATTTTACTAAGGGGTGAATATTTTGAATAAAAACATAATATATACATTTTATTACATTAGTAGTTTAACTTAAAAATATCAAAATCAGTTTTAAGATATTTATTTTTAAATTGCTGCTCGTTATGTATATATATTCCAATTTATAAGCAATTCTGCAATTCTACGTTGTAGTAAAAAAATTAAATTAGATTATTTGGTTCACCAAAACTATCCACTTTATTATGTTCTTGAGTATAACTACTTATTTCATCTATTTGAAATGAATTTAAATTTAAAATAATGAACAATAATTAACGACCCTTCAAAAGTTTATACAATTATTCTATAATTAAACTAACTTGATGAAAATATATTTTTTTTTAAGATTATACGATAAATTTTAAAATATATTACTTTTATTTTACTATTTATTATTTTAAACACTAATAGTTCAAAAATCGTATACAATCTAGAAAACATAAAAATTGTATGACTGTTAGTGAATGTTGTATCGAATTTTCATTTCTTATTTAAACAACGATTATATAAATTCCGATGTTTAAAAAACGTTTTAATAAAAGTTTGTTTATTGAAAATTGTAATTAAAACTTTAAAATACTTTTAGTAGCATGTGAATATATACAGTTCTAATTTGAATACTTTTGTAGGTACATATATTTTATTTGATATCCTTTTTAGTTTGATCACCGACCCGTTGAATAAAACTATTCATTAACTGAACCGTTGTCTTCCTATTCGTTTCAGTATTTCAATCCAATTAACATTCTCTCTGGGTCACGGCTTCAGCTTTTATGTCAGCACGTCCTAAATAGTAAAACTATGCCAATGGAAAAAAAAATATTTTAAAACGTTACAATATATGTAGGTGTCACGCACGGTAAAAACATAATATTATATATACAATCGATACTCTAAATGCGTTCATTAATATGTATATACGTACATGTATTTAAGTTTTTTTTGTTTTTAGAAAAAGTGACCAATTTAATAATATATAACTAGTCAGCAATAATATTACCCTTAGAGAAAGTTCCTTATGTATTGGAAAATAATTCGTTCTTGGCAAGCATATCCGTAGGGAAAACAATGTTTTCTCTGGTGAACACCAACTCTTACATACAGAAAAAGAAGAACTTGAAAAGTTTTTACTGCCATCGTATGTTTACACGGGATATATTCTTAAAACCCATATTTATTAGTTCGCCAGCAGTGCGTATGCAGACGGAAATTCTCTCTCGTAAAATACAAGTACCTATAATAATAACGTTCTCAGAAGGCTCTTCCAGACCGCATAATATGCTCGCGTGATACGAGTATACAAGTCGAGATAAATAAATAGCCATTTTTAGGATTGCTCAATATGTATATTAAAATAATATATACATAATATTTAATGCTGCAAAATATTCGTATTTTATTGTTGTTATTATTATTTTTTTAACGCCTACTATTTTTTTACATCTCGAACACTATGTGCGTTACACGTCTCGATAAAACAAAAACTGCCACGTAAGGAAAAAAAATCTGTATACATAAATATACTCGTATGGTCTTTGTGTATACCTAACACACGCTATGCATAGTGAATATTATAGCCCTGTGTCAGTTCTGCAATGTAACACAATACTCGGTTTACGTGTTTTTATTTTCACCTAACCGTTTTACCAAAGCATATTTTAGAAAATACGATACCTACCACTGGTTGGTCCCCTTCAATGATTAGTATATATGTTATATACTTTCATCTGTTTATACAACTATATAAATATAAATATATGGAACTCCGTTGATATTTTAATATTACATTTATTGCAAATCTTAGATATTTAATTTTTTTTTAGGAATAATATAATCCTTAGTTTTTATTTCCTTTAGTTCAAATAATATTGATACTATATAATACTAACTATCAAACCTATTAAAATAATATTACATACATTTCGCCTTCAAATTATTATTTATCACGTTATTTTTAAATTATGGAACTATTATGAAGCACATATTGCGTTATTTAAATCGATTTTTTTTTTTTATCTGTTATCTATAATAAAATTGTAGTCATTCCTGGTTTCCATTAGCAGTCTAAAAATCTGAAAAAATATGTTTACAGAAATATAATAAACAACAAGGTCAAATGTTTTATTTATAATTATATAAATGTATTTATTATTTATTAACACATCCAAATTCCGAGCACGACAATTTATTTCATACTAGAACTAATCAAAATGACAGTCTTTAATTTTTATTTTCTCAACCCTAGTTTTTGTATGTTTTTTTTTTTATTATTATTAAAACGATTTATAAGCCCTTTAGTAATGTATGTTTAATTGTATGTCTAGCCTTAAAATATTAGCGTGTTTATCATAATCAAAAATATATTTTAAACAACTTCGTTTAAGTAATGGGGATATAATTTATTTTATATTTTTTACAATTCTATAATTCAGTAAATTCATAATGTTTACAAAAATTAAAAATAAATTATTTTATACAATTGGATAAATAATATTATAACATAAAAATAGTGATATATTACAATGAATAATATTAAAGATTAATATTATAATAATATTAATATTAAAGAATTATTTAAATATAATATTATTATTATATAATATGTTTTATAAAATAATAATAAGTACTGCAGATCTATTTGTTAACAAAAACATAAAGAGTACAATCTTTATTTTATACGATACAAAAATTATTGAAAGAACAGAAATTAATTGTAGGTACTATAAATATTTGAAAATAACCAAAAATAATTCGATTATGATTCATACTGAAAAATAACAAATCATTTGCAATTGTTTAAAAATTTGTTACTTCTTTCAGTATTCGCATCTAATACAATTATATTTAAATTTCATTTAAATTAATTTATATTTTGAAATTAGCTCGTTTAAAATACAATGTATTTATTTTTAAACACGGCGTGTTGAATAGGCAAAATAGGTACACGACAGAGTATAAAATAATACACTCAATAGATATTAGTAGAATTATACAAAATTACTGTACATGATGATTTCAAATTATTACGAATAAAAATATTTTAAATATCAATAATAACTTTTGATTTCATTAAGTGGTTATATTGTTAAAAAAATCATCCAATGTAATTATTATAGTTTACCTTTTAAAGTGTTTGTTATTAAAGAAAATTAATGAATAAATTATTTAAACTTGGTACTTATAATTTTCATGTAAGTATCTTATGCTATCTATGATACTAAAATTTGGAAGATTCATACTTTTATACTTATGTGTTTATAAATAGAAAATATGCGAATGACCGAAGAATGGTTAGTCATAATCCACAAAAACTTTACATTTGAAAAAATTGTATCACTTTTTATTTAACGAGCATAGAATGAAATTATAATACAGAAAGAGTTATAAAATATTCATCGATTAGATTTCCAAAAGAATGAAAAGTTTATGTGATTCTAATTGAATGTATTGAAAAGTCTTGTTTAATGTGTTATAATTTATTTCGATGCATCTACGTTTTCCCTTAAAATTTAGTTTGTTTGTAGAATCGAAAAAGTTACATTTAAAAATTGGAACAATACATTTATATATTGTTATCTAAATTTTAGACATATGTATATAATTTAATAATCTTATATTCTTATTAATAATGGTTTTTTTTTCTTAAATCTTATAGTTATAATTTTAAAATGAAATATGATTTGTAATAATAATTGTTTAAAATACCTTTACATTATTTTTGACAAATAAATAAAGTCTACACGATATTTTTCTTACTCTCCCCAAAAACCATAACTTTGTTGGTCCCAATTATTGCATCGGACGTTTTTATAAAATAAGTATATATTTACTGTGGCTTATAAAAATATTGACGTTTTCCTCTGCCAAATTTATTATCAAATAATAATTGATTTAACACTTTATGTTTCTATTCTTTTATATACCACGCACATCCTCGATAATAAGACGAACAAACAAAAATTTCGACGTCACGTCTCTGGGGGATTTGCTAGTCGACGAAGCCACATAATGTCGCAGTTACTTACGAGTACAAGCGCGTGAGCCAAAGAATACCGCATTGGTTACTGAATGTAAGGCCACCCCGAATGTAGGGCAATCGCTTCGTCAAGCCATCGTGTTGTTATTATTATAATAATCGTCACCGAAGCTCAGAAATTAATCCTTTAAACAAACTTAAAATGTATATTTAAACATTCACTTCAATATCTTTAATTATTGGCTATCGATATTATACCTTTTCAATGAACCATAAAATTATAATAGTTAAAAAAAAACCTAAAAACATATTTTATTGCTCAAATTTAATAATAACTCAAATTAACATTCTTTTATTTATACACTTATAAAGGGGAAAATACAAAAAATTAGTTTCGTCTATTTATTTAATTAAAATATTTAACATTTTTTCTTATTAATTATTTTTACAGATATTTATAGAAAATAAATGAATACCAAATATCTTGAAAAACATGTGTATCGAATTAAATTTATCTTGCTATTTACTTTCTCAACAAATATCTTTAAGTTCCAAGTCTTCGTTGTCATCATCATCATCATCATAATCATTATCATTTGGAGCCTCGTTGGCTTTCTGATGTAATATAATTCTGACACTGCACCTACCCTGACTCAACCATTTCCGCCACATGCACACTGGCAATCGTTCCAATGCGGCATTTACAACAGTCGCAATACGCGTAGAAGGATATCCATTCCTTAATTATCATAGCATGCAGGTTGTACATGTTATGCAGGTAGGTACTCAACTACTACTGCATCGCCAACACATTTGGTCCATTTTATAGGCATTGATCGGGCGGTCCCTGCCGTAAATAGCACAAGATAAAAAAATAACTTAAAGTGCACACCTAAAGCACACATTTCCTCTGTATACGCACATCTAAAATTATTATGACTTTCGGGGAGACGATTTTTTGCTTTTGAAACATCAATGGTTCAGTACAAGTACCTGTAATGAGTCACGAATGAAAAATCAAGTAAAATCATAAAAGATTCGATAAACTTTCTTTTATTTGTTCTTTTTTTTTTACATATAATATATAATCTATACCCAAATGTACAATCACAACACGAGACTCGATTAACAAGATACATCATTAAATAAACAAAATAAAAAAATTAATAAATAAATAAGTGGAATAATTTTAGAAAACCTACTGATTAATGGCGTTCACAAATAGATGTTTTAATATGTATACTATGTACCTACTTATCTAGCAGATCAAAACACCATTCACGTTTTATATATGTGTCTTGTAGGATTACAAGAAATTGTGAAAGTGGCGAGATTATTCAATTATAAAAGTTTTTATGAATATAATCTACTTTTTTTTTAAAAAATTGTTTAGCTTGTTTGTGGACAATTATTAATTTCAAACCAGAATGAATTATATGGTTAAAGACTTAGTGAGGAGCATTAATGTATTCTCATACCACAATATTTTGGAAAATTTGAATTTCATTGAATGCACTTTTTCATAAACTTTAAAAAAACATTAAATTGTATACATATAAACTCTAAATTATCACTTACAATACAATTACACAATATTTTTAATGAACCATCGTCAATTAGAGCGTAGAAACAAATTATAAAAAATAAAATTTTTAATATTCTGAATTATATTTTGTTTGATAAACTATAAAATACAAATAAAATAGAAAAGCCATATCATCAAAATGTGTAATCTAATATTTAGTTAGTTTAATTAAGTCAACCATAGCACAAATTAGAATAATACTCGATATTCTATAAATATAAATATGATTAATACAAACCGGAATATACAAGAATTTATACTGGGATTTACATTATTATATTATTTTTTTTATAGCAAAAATGTGAAATGTTCAGGCTAGAAATACAAAAAGGTTAATACATTCTTTTTTTTTAACTAAATGATTAATTATATTTGATATTCATTCAAGTTTTTATTTCTGGTGGTATAATAATCTAAAACGTTTTATGAAAAAATAGCATTTATTTTAATTACCTATTTATAATTTGTTTTCTTATTTATAAAATTTAATCTAAATGCTTACATATTTAAAATAAGTCGTTATTGCAATCGTGTAATATAAATATATATTTGAGAACAAAAGTTACATTTTGTTCTAAAAATAATTTAAGTTATGACCATTTTTATTCCGTTATGGTGTCGTAATAAATCAAGAAATATATTGAATTATTACATCCACTGCAGTATTATTTATTTGGGCTGAAAAATACAAAGTATATAAACTATAAAAAAAAATGAATAATTTATTTAAAGAACATTCGTATTAAATAACAATATAGTATGATTTTACTATTTATTCTTGTACATTAATGTTATAAAACATAAATTATCAAACAATTTAAATAATAATAAAAGTCAGTAAAACTTAACTTGTGATAAAAACACAAAGTGAGTAAATGATGGGTACCAGAAACCATCCACATGTTTAAATTCAGTGTTTTTACTATATCAAAAAGTGATAACAAAAAGAAAAAATACACGTTATTACATAATCAATATATTTATTGCTCAGCTAACAATTCAAAACTTAAATATTGAAAAGATAACTTTGAACACTCTTAAGAAATATCAACGAATGCCATTTCAATTGAATGATTTTAAATTTGATAGTTCTTCTGTCATATAATTTATCATAAATTTAATCATATTATTGTTTTAGATGACTTAAATTGTATCTATTATTTTGTATTAAGTTGCCTTCATTATATTTATTTCCTAATCATTTTTAGATTTTGAGAAAATCGTATAGTATACTTTAATTTCTAATTATTATTATTATTATTTTTTTTTTTAGTGAGCACTATTTTGTATATAAACTATTACAAAGGTCTAAAAATTGCATGTATCACGATTAAAGATAAGACATCTATTCTTTATAGAACTTTAAAGAGGTAATTTATTGACTCTCTTAAAATAGTTTGTCTAAGTGTAAAGAAACAACCGACAACTGTAAAACATTTTTGAAGAAAGGATAGTAATCGTGGTTTTTGAAAAATCGTTTTTTGAACGCGAAGATTTATCGTTCTTTTAAATTTAATATTAAAATACACCACTATGCTGTACTGAAGTTTTTCTTTAGAGATTTTTTATTTCTTTTTACACTTCTGTAGTACTTATGTAAAATATCTTTTAAAGTTAATCAGACATACAATAAATAAACTAGAAAGAGCAATGTTTCATTAATTGAACCGATTAATGTTATATGTTTTTTTCTTGATATTCAATATTTGATAAATCTGGATTAATAAAAGATATTTCTTAATTACCTATTTCATATTTTTCAATAAATGTTATTTTATATACTCGCATTGAAAGATGTATGAATGTAATACACTTAATAAATCAATATTCCACAGTTAGCAGTGTTATAAATTTTCAGCTGATACACACATAGTATTATAATATATGTACCACTTCAAACATAGATTAATAATAAGTACCTATATAGGCTAATTATTCAGTCTCGTGTGATATAATGATACCGCGATCATGACTATTTTGATCCGGTATATTATTCACGTTGTATTTCGCGGCCATTCGCCTCTCGTTATCCCTCTCCATTAACGACTTCCATCCACTTGTATGGTTCGCTTTAAACCCCAACACGTACAGTGTTCATTACCCGATCCGTCATATCCAGCCAGCTGGAAGATAAATATGGAAAACATTTGCTGTACGGCGGCAAGACACGTTTTGACAGGTTGCGAAATTACATTAAATGAAAACCTCTATGCTACGAGACAAGACAAAGTACCGCGGTACTAGTGTTAGTGCGGAAGTATGCGTACAGATATTACATATCATACGATCCATTCATTTGCTCTATCATTTTATATATAGGTAAGTCTGAATAAATATGTAAGTGTTCGCGGGCGTGGGTGTGTTTATACAAGTGTGCACACATTTAGACATGTTTAAGAATTCATCAGAGACAAGAACGAGAGCTTTTAAATTTTTAAAAAATATTTGGATCAGTGAAATATACCTTGTGGTTATAAAATAAACTTTTTAACGTATGTTCTGAATTTATGTAAGAACTGTATTAATATTTAACGTTGTAGCAGGATGTAGCATATATTATTATTTTTTAATCATATTCACTTATGCATGTTTAGGTATTGGTCAATATAATATCCCTTAAACCCAAACTACCTATACCTATACATATATTCTTAATTTAAATTTTCAACTACATTTTTACAGGTGCATAAAAATAATAGGTTTTGCACTTAAAAACTTTTAAAACTAATAATTTATTCAATATTTAATATTTTTAAAAAACAGTATCAATAAAGAAAATTATTAAAAGTATAAATAAAAATTTGATTATATATTTTACTCTTAGATATACAAACAATGTGTACAGTAATATTTATTACATACGATTTTTATACGTTTTGTGAAGTAAAATGTATCTACATACTTACATTACTTGTGCTTAAACCATAACATTCATTTGAATATTTTTGAATCAAATGTTTTTTTTGTTTTTTATTAAATTCGAAACGTTTCTAATTTAATTACTTTCAGAAAGTTAGTTAATAAAAATGTTTAAATGGTTTGAATTATGTCTTAAGAGTAAGAATTCATATCAAAATACTTTGCCAAAATATATGATTGGAAAAGAAATATCGAAACTGACATTGACGAAGTAACACAACACTGGTGTGAATGTTATGATGGATCGAGATGAAAATATACGTTCACATTGTGCACACGACAACGCGCGTTACCAATTGCGCCAGATAAACCGGAGCTTTAATATATGTGTGAAACCATAGTGTGTTGATGATATCTTTGTGTTGGCGATGTTCATAAACGTGACAGCATAACCGAATGTGGGTAATTTTGTCTGAAATACCATTTACATGTTAGTATGCCTACTTATATAAATGATATACTCTATTTTGATATTTTTTCGGAATTTTATATTCTGAGTTTTGACTAAATAACGTTTTTCATCACAAATAATATTTTATAAATATTAATGCAGATAATCATTGTTTTTTTTTTTACAATTTGTCAACATATTACATGTCCTTGTACGAGTTGTACGTAAACACGTACATAACTTGATTATATTTTAATAAAAAGGGTGATAAAATCAAACTATGTTAAATTTAACAATAGAAAAAGTTGGCGATATTTGATTAAACCGAGTACCTACCTTTGATTAAATTACCAAAACTTTAAGAAATATATCAAAATATTTTAATCTAATAAGATTTTATTGTCTGAAAGATTAGTAAAATACATTATTTAAAAAGTATAGATAATTTTTTATGTAATAAAAATAATAATATTAAATATTAATAAACTACCTAAATTTAAATATAATATGGACATATTTTTAAAATATTTTTTCAGAAATATCAAAATAAAATACTTAATAACCATTACAGAGTACAATACATTTGACTATGTAAAAAAAATGTATTAAATAAAAATAACACAATTAACTTTTAAAATTTGAATATGAGAAAATACAAAATGTAAAAGAATTTTACAGCGTTGATGCTTGATTTCTTATTTATATTTAAAACGTTATTACCCTATTTTTAATATTGCGAAACTGGAAGAAATATATTTAACCACATTGTAATTCGATAAAAGTGTTCATACAATAATTGATGTTTGTACTTTTTAATCAATACATCTTTGTTTTTAATAAAAAATTGAGCGTCATATTTAAAAAATATATTTTGTAAAAATATTGACCTGTAATAATATAGAGTGTTTAGGTTTATTATTCAGCTTTTACTTATAAGTTCCCGAGCTTCGTAAAACTAATTCGATAAGTAAAACATTAAAATAAATTATTATGTTAAACTTATAAGTCATAACATTCTAATACTATTGCGATTGTTATCAAAGTCCGAACATTTAGAGAAAGTGACGGATATAAATGTTTACATCTAATATTATAGTTGTTTAAATTATATACAATTTTAGCACGTACTACAATAGTAACATTCTTGAAGTTATATGATATAATAATAATTAATGCTAGTATACATAACTTTTGAAACTTAGCTCTTTGTAAATTGTGTAACAACAACCCACTTGGAGTGAAATTAACCACAAAATACTATGTTCTCATTAGTAGACGAGCATTGTTACAGTAATTTAGTCATTTGGAACACTTAAGGATACTGAAGTACACGTTACCAGTGAGTTACAACATTTTTATAAAACTTAATGCAATATTTATATGAAAATGAAATAGATTCATAAGATCAAAGACTTTTATTAAACACCCAATATTGTTTATAAATCATAAGAAAATAATTGAAATCAATTTTTATATTTTAGTACTAAATCATTTAATTTTTTTTTTTAATAACTAATGAAATTGTATTTGTTTTTATCTTTAAACAAATATTTAAATGATGTTCAATTTATTATTGAAGTCACGGAAAAAAATAATTGAGTGTTTTTCCAAGTAGTTTATTTTAAATCTTTTAAAAATAAAAATAAAAATATAACAATGAATGATAAGTGATAAGTTTTATACATGTGCGGTGTTAATACGGAGAATATATTATGTTTATTAGTGTATGTTAAAGTTCAACTTAGGATCGTCCCATCATAATTATAATAACTAATAACAATTTAGGCAAGTTTTATAGAACTATAATGATGCCAAGTTTTATAGGAATAGGTTATTAAAGTGAAAACACACTATATACATTATTATAGGGGATAAACCGGAAAAGTGTGTAGGAAATTGTGTTATAGGATAAAGTTAAACCATGACCCAAACTATCCCTTTTCCTAAAATTCGCTATTTTTTCTAGCCAATTGAGTTACAGTTTCAGAGAACATTCATATTATATTTATTTTATAAGCATAATACACAATGCATTGACTATTCTTCAAAATATAATAATAAATTATATGAATAAAACAAAATTGTAATAGAATATTTAATGCAAAAATATGATGATAATTTTTTAAATCAAGGGGCATAATGTATACAAAAAATAGCAATCAGATTGTCCAGATTTGATAATATATATAATATTGCATAAGCTAAAAGTTCTTAGTCATTATTGTATTCAATTTTTATATGTTGTATGCTTGTATAACATTTTTTGATTTGGACATTTCTCGATGTATTTTTATTAATATGATCATTTTTAACAAAGAGTTTTTCCCAACATTTGAAAATAAAACTTGATAAATTCATTCTAAACTATAACTATATAAGATATAGGTACTAGATTCTGAATTGAGCAATTAATGTATTGGTTAGCACAAACTTACGGTTCACGGTATCCACTAAAAATAAGATTTAAATATATTATACTATTATATTATTATAATTGATAATATAATAATAGTTTAACCAACTGTGTAGAAAAAATTAATGACTAAATTTTAATAGTAATATAAATAAAATACAAAAATCCTTGGAAATAAAAGCTTCATACGCTTACTCAGCGCAGAATTGTATGCGACGGACGACGGTTTATGATAATATGCAAATTTAACACATCTTTTATACAGAGTGACCTTCTCTGTATAGGTATTACTACCAAGGTATAATACTCTAAAACTTTTTATAATGCAGTAGAGTGACTTTTTCTGTCTTTTTAATTGTTACTAATTACCAAAGTAAATATTTATGTACGTAATTAGTAATTTCTAAAAGTTATCGTTTTATCGTTGGTACAAATTATTAATACACGCGCGGTTTACCAAAAAAAAAAAAAAATTTAAATTTAAAAAAAGGTGCAAAATTCAATAAAATACGACCTTTAATATTTACACATTAATACAATTGTACGTACACAGAATTCAATATGTATCGTCGAATGTATAATAGAATATATTTTAATATTTGTTCTGCAAATTCTAAGACTTAATCACATATTTTTTCCAAAACCGATTTTCTTTACATTTAACGTTTTTTCTATCATAAAAATAGGATAATTAGAACAATAAAATTAATCAACAATTTATATTTATAAATAGAAAAACTATTTTATATAAAACTTAAAATAATGGTAGCTATAATAGCTGATGATTGTCTATACCTTTTCTTTACAACAATATGTATTCTACGATACTACGTGAACATTTTATACTTAATAATTATTCTTCTTTTATTTCATTTATGCTTGTATAAGATCATTACTAATTTATAGAAACAAATTAAATATTTTATATTACTTATGTAATGATGTACTTCAATAGATAAACACAATAAGCTACATATTCAGCAATTTTTTAATTATGAAAATATGAACTTATTGATAAATACTACTTATTAATTAATATTATAATTAAATTATTGCGTTGTTAATAAATAATTCCCTAAAATATAATACATTTAATTAGTACTTAAATCCCAAACTTTAAAATTAATATTATATAAAATAATATAATTTCCAATAATGATAATATTATTACATTATTATTTAATTAAGATATTTTACTACAGTTTATAATTTAATAGAAAATTGATGTTAAACTATCCTTCAAAATTAAACGAACAATACTAATTTATGTAATATTATTTGATATTATTATATTATTTTATACTCATTCATAAATCAACAACACTAAAGAGTAGGGACAAAAATAATGATAAAAAACGGTTATCTCATTTTTTTATTTTAAAAATTAATAATATTAATAAGTAAAAAATATTTCATTTTAAACTGAAACAGTGACACGTTTTCATTAATTTGAGTTTGTTGACAAATCAAGTATGCATGTATAATCCAAAATGATTAATTTAGATTTACACAAATAAAATTCAAATTATTTAAAATACTGTTTCGCTAGATAATCAATTGGTTTGTATCATGTCATCCAACAACAATTATTTACTCATAAAATATTTTTAAAACATAGTTTTCGAAATAAACAGTAGCGATGTTCAATATAAGTGATGAACCCGAATTATCTTAACGTCCCTCTATTTTTAATTTATTTCAATAATTTTTCTTAAAGTTATAGGTACTCAATTGTTTTCGTAGCTTTTTTAATTAATGAATTCATATTTTTAATTATTGTTAAAATTATCACACTTAAAGTTAAAGTACGTTAGTTTGTTTATTTTATTTTATGCGTGTTACAAAATACATATGTAATATATATTAACATAAGCATTAAATATTACATATATATTTCGTATACATATTAATTTTATAAATGGTACATTTCAATATTCGATAAATAATTTATTTTCTTTGTATTTTATATTTTATGTGTTACGTCTTTTTAATTTTTTTTTTATTTCAATTTACAACCAACAATAATATTATTATTGAGCAAATATTTTCATATTTTTAATGGTAAACATTGGAGAAACAACGACTTGATGTTTTTAAAATTCTTAAACTTTATTAATTCATACATTTTGAAAATCGGTAAGAATAATAAAAGTTTTATGGTTTTCTCATTAATGTTTTGTAACAAGTTTGAAGCACTACTTATTTGATTACGCACAATGTTTTTGTGAAAACAAAAAAAACATTTTCTCATTTTTCAACTTGCATCATATCTTTTACGTTTTTGTTTCTGAATACAAGTTATAATATTCATAAAAGAAAACGGCAGAAATTGTGGAGGTATAATAATACACAATAAAATTAATTAACCAAATCGATGGCTCATAATTGTGAATTGTAAATACTATATAGGTAATAATTATATACAACTTAGTCCGGCGAATGGTTCGACATAAATTTAGATCCCGAAATTATATAAACCTAAGTCGTACAAAAAAAAAAAAAAAACGTTAACTATGATCATTAAAATATAATATATAAAATATGAGGTATTTTTAAATATAGATTTTAATAAAAAAAAATACAAAAACCAAAATGATTATATTATTACCATACATAGTTATTAATTTCTTTTTAAACCAAGTAATAAAAACATAGACATTCTCTTGATCAATCAAATGTCATTTGATAGGATATTATTTCGTTGTAGTTTTCATTAAATTAAACACGATTTAACATTACGTATTTAAGCTCGTCGTTCCAAATACGATCAAATGTTTAAAAGCATAAGCTTTGATTTTAAGTTATAATGATTTGACTGCATTAGAAATAATTCATGTTTTTTTAGTGAATGCTTTGGTAATTTTTAAGGCGCTTAATGTTTTGATGGTTTTTAGGGCATTTAAATCTCTGTCCCGAAACTGAATAATAATCATATTATCATATAAGCCGCAATCCTGCAATGTCTGAAAAGTAATTGATTCGACACAAAAAACGATGTCAACATTTTCGTTCAATTAGATATGAAAATTATTTATTTATCTACGTAGTCCGTTTTTACATCGACGTATATTTTATATTACACTATACCCATACATAATGTTATTGTTACCTAGTACACAAATACCCATATATACACACACGGTCTGCGCAATAATACGTACCTACTACGACAATAGCCGTAGTAAGTACCTACGGTCGACGTGAAAAGCTAATACCCAGTACAACATAATACACTATACATATTCACATATTATCCGCATTAATCCCGAGTAATCGATGAACATTTCGTCGGTACCGCGAACGTGACGATATTCGGCCGTATCGGCACAATAAACGGGTCCCGGGGCACGTACCTATATGTAATTTGTTGTACAAAACACAGCGTGCGCGGCGGTGTTAGATACCTAAATATATATTATATGCAAATATATATATATATATTATACGTCAGGCCGGTCAGCGAAATTGTTTAAAGACAAAAGACCACCGCCGCCGCCACCTCAGCTATGGCTTGGGCACACGTACGCGTGTATATATAAACACGTCATCATTATTAGGGAAAGGAGAGTGTGGGTGGGACGTTAGCTGCGGGTCGGTTGGTCGGTTTTGGAGGGGCGAGTCGGCGGCGATCGCATCGATAAATATTCCCCGAGCGACTTGTTCCGGCCGATGACACATAACAAGTGTGCGTCCGTTAAAAACGATCATCCTTCAATACGTACACAACACATACATTATATGTATATAGGTGGTGCTCGTTAATCACGGGCGCTCGTCTGTTTTTAATTTTCTCCGTCGGTCTCCGCAGCTGTCACGGTTTGGCCGTCGGCGGCATTTGCAATAACCGTGAGCGTAAAGGTTCCGTTTTGAACCGCACGGCCGTAAATTTTTTGTTAAAAACTGTTTGGCGAGAGAAAGAATCACTCGGACTGTTCTATAGGCATATAAGTATAGTCTTCTATTCGAAAGACAAAATTTTCACCACGGGAAGAGAAAAAGCAACCTATATTGTGCCTGCGCAATATCTTTTGAATTATTTTTTTAAACATCATCGTTTAGAATAGAATTATAGTTACCTAATATTGTTTCGTTATTTTTATGATCTAAAAACTTGAATAACTTTTTTCATAAGTGCGATACCGAAAAATAAAAATGATATCTCACAACCCAAGTTCATTTCATTTACATTTTGTTAACTGTTGCTTATTTGGTCTTGTTTCGCACGAAACCGTTTCATAATGTTCATATACTTTCGTTATTACACAACAACAAACAACGGTACTATTATAGGGCCGTTAATTATAATTTATAAAGTTCTGAATTTATATTTGAATAAAGGTACCATTTAAATTTTAAGTTTTCTTAAAATTATCAGAATTAAATCTCTCAGGTATACCCATGGCTTTATATTGTTGTGTAATATTACTTATTATGTACCTACCATATACGTCGGTAGATGTCGGGTTTTTTTTTTTAAATTCAAAATTGGTTACTGAGCCATGTTCTACTACCAATTGTACTGCGAGATTTTTTCAGAGGTAAATATATTAGAATATTAGATTAATAATATATCCTGTTATTAGAAAGTGTAATTTAAAAGCCATTTCGTTCAGTGAGTGTAAAAATAAGTAGGTTTATATAGCTGGTGAATAAACAGTTATTCTTGAACAGTGAACCATAGCTCGCAATATAACTAACTCGAACAATATTATTTTTAATTATCATAATTTAATATACACGACAATACTCAAAATCATATAACCGTTTATTTTTGTAATAGAAAAAAAAATACGGGAAATTCACATTTTTTCCGAACTTATACTCTATAAAAATAAAATAATTTATTATAAGCCTATGATGATTAAACTCCAAATCCGTTTATAAATTTATTCGCCTTTACAGTACTAAGTCTAAAATACTTTAGATATGTATAAACTTGTGGTATAATTTTCTAATTAGAATGCTAAAATATTCTGTATACTCTCCTTCCACTCATTCTACCTGAAGTTTAAATCCATATTTATATCCAGATGCATTTGTTTCAAAACCCAAATTGATGTTCCAGACGTTTTTAATCCCTACTGCATAATGGATATAATAAGAATTAAAATTTAAGATACATTATAATAAATAATGGTTTAATTGGTATACTTTCCGGATCATTTTTTCCACACGTTTTATTTTAATTATTACATTGTTTTAAGTTTATGAATCCCAATAGTTACATTATATTATGTAATAATGAAAATACTTTTTGGATTGTGTTTGCAAAACTTTTAGAATGTGGTATAAATATTTTAGAAACCTCAAAGTGTTTCAGCCTTTCAAGAATATATATATATATGTATATATATACACACACACACCATGTTTGATATTCAAAAATGTCTTTTATACGTTATTTCATAATTCCTGAATAAATATTTCAACATAATATTAACAAAAAAAATATATTTTCACGGGTTTTTTTTTTATTTTTGTTAGACTTTATGGTCAAGTATTAAATATAATATATATTCCAAGTATTATATTATATGATTTTGTATAGTCCGAAATAAATTGATGGATGTTCTTATTTATACTTCTTATATATTTTATTCTATTCAAAACTTATTTCGATTTATCTCCAGAAAACCCTCTCGTTAATGTTGGAATAAAATCATATATTCTTATAAAAACCTAAATTTACTTTTAGTATTTTATACGTGACAACAGATAAGATTGCTTTACGATTTTAGTTCAATATGTGTAAATAATAATATAATATATGTCTACATTAGAACACAATGCATTTCGTTTTTATGCAATGTATTACATGTAATATTAATGTATAATACAACAGAGTGAAAATAAAATATATTAGCCAATATTTTAACAAAAATAAAATTGTCTGGATTAATGGATGATCATTTCATATTTTATATTTATCGTGGCCTATTATTAGAAGTACAAAAGTATTATAACTTTAGAAGATGAATGGTTAATGTTTTTAATTTATTAAAATATTTTTTATACCGATTTTAACAGAAAAATATGTTTACGACATGATTTTTATTTAAAAAATGTATGTTTTGTAATTAGTAATTATTACTTTTAAGCCAAAAATATTAAATCATTTTTTCATATATTTTACAAAAAATAATGCCCAACTAAACGATTATAGGTCATAATTTATGACAAACATATTTTTGTCCTATGTATTTACATTCTATAAGTGAGTTCTAACTCCAATAAAAGTATTGTCTGTATAAATGTATAATATTTATATCCTATAACGGCTATAACCCATATCATTAAAATTATATCATTATAGTTTCGTATTCTTTTTACAACCAAATATTTGAAAATGTTTACATAGCTTACACGATTACACGTTTATCAAATAATTGATACATTATATACGTTTTAAGCTTTTGTATAATATTCATAAATAAATTCTATACAAATATATCAAATATACATCATAAATATTTGGGTATAAAAAATATGTGTATATAATATTTTGTGTGGAAATCAGGTATCGTATTTTTGTACAAAATTCCTTGAAACGAAATTATTGATAGTATTTGTATATCTACCTACGTATTATTGTAAATGTTCAAAATATTTTATGATTAATAATAGGTATGTCCCATAAAATTATGTACAAATCGCCATTGTTTTCTCATGTAGGAATTCGCGTGTGTATGTGTATTTAATATCGATATGATAATAATTAATTTTGTAAATCAACATACGAAACGTGTTTAAAATATTTCCCAACTAAAATATTATATATTCCGAAAATGTTTTATACACCCAACGGCTAACACACACGTATGCGTTGTATAAAAGGTTAACGGGGTTATTGAATTTGTACAAAAACAAGGACTTACGTGACGAGCTCAATGATATTCGGTAGGGCGAAAAACCCCTAATTACTCATTATTTATTCAGACCTTACTCAAAATAATATGTACAGGGTGTTATCGAGAGAAATAACTAACGAGATAGGTAGGATCTTGTGATAGAAGCAAGGAAAATGAATGTTACCCGGACAAAACGGATGTACTTTATTTTAGAGTTTGGACAGTTATTGTGCCGAAGCCGCATTATAAGAGAGTTACGGCGATAAGGTGGATAAAAGATCAAAATTTTCCCGGTCGGTAAATTATATCCGAGATAACAATATTGTTGACCGTGATGTATATAATTTTAGACATAAGACCCATAAATTTTAACTTTACAAATATATTATTATTAGTCCGGCTGAACAGAAAATAGAAATATATAGTGTATAATGTTGCACACATTATATTATTTTCATCATAAATTTATTATATAACATTATACAACTTACAAAGAACTCTTTTTATATTTCAATTAATCCAAAAGTAATTTATTACCTAATTTTAATGATTTATGTAACGTAGGTATATTAATAGAAACGTAATGAAGGTACATATTTTTATAAAAATTTTATTTGAACTTAATTCTGAAACTATACGAAGTATATAAGTAGTAAGTACTATATACATATATATGAATATATATTTAAATAAAATAAATACAAATAAAAAGTTTATAACTCAATTAATTAAAACTTCTACAAATATTTAAAATATAATATTTTACGGTGACTGGTATTAAAAATTAATGTTCAGTGCCAATAATTAATTTTCTTTGAAATAAAGTTATGTCATTAACATTCACAGGAGTTTCTTCACAAATTGTCCAAATAGATATAGATTAGATATCTTCTCAAAGTAAAAGTACCTACTTGTATAGGTTAACTATTTAGAAAAACATTTATAAATATAGGTATTATTTATTATTTATGTTAAGACAAAATTCAAGAAAAAAATTTTAATTAAATAATTTTATTTCGTTCTGAATGAATATATTTATACATAATATATAATATGTATAATATTCTATTGTATTATATTATATATATACTATTATAATTGTGATATTACTTAATATTTGTTCTAAATCAGAATCATCTCCAGATATTTTTCTTACTCACCAAGTTAAACGTATAAAATTCCCTTACAATTTTATAGATAAAGTTCATATTAATTATATTTATTTTCAATACTAAGAAAATTATAATTGATAATTACAACTTTTTATTAATTAAATGTAATATAAGCACATTTTATTGAACAGTAAAGTAAAAACATAGATTTCATTAAAATCTGAAAAAAAAAATTTTTTTATTATTATTTCATTATTTGCCAGTTACCATTGTTAGTTAAAACTTTAAAAGATTAAATTATTATATTGATTTAACAAAAAAATAAAATGTTGCTACAAAATTTAACTCCTTATTATTGATCTTTAAAATTTGTATTACGAATACTTTTTTCATATAAAAGCTATTGAAATACTGTAATTTTTATATAGTTTTTACCATAATAACATATTCGGTATATACACTTAAAAATTTAAAATTAAATTAGAAAATCATAAAATGTATATTTATTAATATATTGATTTATAAATTTTACCTTGTATCCCCTTACAGGTAGCCTTGTTCTATAAATTATTTAATTTTGGTGTATTTTGTTTTTCATTAATACTTTTAATCAATAAAGATAAACAGGAATAAAATCAACTGATAATTTATACATCATTATGATGAAACTTTCTAGAGATTGAATATTTTACTGACACCGTAAATACTTATCAAACATTTTAATAATATTTCGTTTTAACTTTCATCCTCGACAGCGTTATAAAAGTCACTAAATCTCTTATAAATGCTAATATTATTATAGAACCTTTCGACATGCTATTTTTCAAACCTGTACCGCCAGAAGAATAACCACAATGAATCTATCATACAGCGTGAAGGGTGAATATATTTTTATTAATATATATTACCTAACAAAATACACAATGACATTTTTGTTATACTGGAGGTCGAAAGATTGTTTTCCGACGAATTTTGCATACCGGATGTCCAAACACGTACCCTAGAGCTAAACGGAATTCGGAAGTGAAGGCTTCGCATCCGGCTGTCGTGAAATTTAAAATTCAAAAACACTACCTCACAACCTTTTGGAAACTTTTTTGTGTTTAGATGACAAAGTACTATTAATGAATTTTGCATTAGCTACCAAAAGTTTTGAGCGTGTGTGGTATGAAATACAATATAAACTATTTGCACCATTGTGCAAATCTTCACACTTTTGACATTTTTAAAGCGGATTAGTAAATTATGTTTTTAGTTTATTTTAGGAATGATATTTTAAATTTTCTATAATATACCGGTGATAAATATTTTGGTAGTTTTGTCATAACTACTATTATTTATAAATTTTTAATGTTGTGTCCGTGTTAATAAATTATTTGGCTTTTCTTTTAAGTAAAATAGCTTAAACATTTAAACTATTATTTTTTATTAAATCACATAGCTCAAAAACATAGTTGCTTATATTAAATTTAAACTAAATGCATTTTAAATTGGAAAACTAATTTTGACGAATGATTCATAAAGATAAAAGTCATAGGTGAGAAGTAATTGTGGGAGATACATTTCTGTATCCTAAAGCGAATTTTGGCAGTGATAAAACCTATTTGGCTTGGCAGGCGTTTCATATGATTTTGTGGAAAATTGGAACATGGTCTGAAAAAGTTACCTATGTTAAGAGCTTATAATAACTGTATAGAATTTGAAAAAATGATTTGAAAAAAAGGCGCCAGTCTCGTTGTTGAGGTAAAACCAAAGTAACTAAGAATCAAAACAAAATGCGAATTTTAGTTTCTATAATATAATTCTATTTTCTTATGTACCTATAGTACGATAAATATTAGCAGGTGATATAGACATTTGTTAACTTTGCGCAAGTCAGAATAGTTAGACATAGAACAAACTTAAAGTTCAAATTAATGACGTGGTTTTCAATCAAATTAACAATAGATACGTAGAAAATATACTTAACTGCTTACCTTCTTATATTTATTGTAAGAAATACTTTTCCAATGTACTGTATAAAACAATTTATAAGATAAATAGATATTTAAAAATTCAGGTGTTATACTTTATGGATATCTCATGACCAAAATAGTAATTATACATTTAATGAATAATGTTATATTAAATTAGTATACTCTAAAAATATTTATATTTTATATTTTCTATAGAAAAAAAATCAACTTCTCTTTCCTTCTTTTCAATTTATCTTTACTATGTGATACTACAATAATGAACACTGGTCTTATACTTGAAAATTTTAATGAATGTACCGATAAATATTGTATTAAATTAGTTATAAAAATAATTTACTTTAATATTATGTTTTGTTATTTTAGATAAAAATCCAAGAAAATTTTCAAAAAGCAAACAATAATGTCTTCAATTTCACAATTCAGAAAGAACAAGCTCATGTATGTCTTCAATGTCTTCTTCGGTAAATATATATTTTTTTTACATATTATTATAAATTTATAAACTCTGATATTGATAATATTTCACACAATCCAGTACTTAACATTGAGTAAAATATTTTATTTTTTAAACCATTTATTGGTTTAATAAAAAATATAACAAATTATTTATTTGTTTAACCTTGAATTGAAAATAATAAATCATTATTTTTTATACATCGATATAATAATATTATATTATATACAAAAAAATATTTTTTATTCAATTTTCGTCTAGTCCAATTCATGTTACAAACACAAGTTCAAAAAAAAATTATATTTAAATTACTAGTAATAATCAATTAACACATTTTGATAAAACACATATTATAGAATCATTACACACAATCAATATTTGAGATATCTTCATATTAAATTAAAATAAATTCATCTAAATGGTTCTAGCGAAATACATAAATAAGTAATTAATAAAATATTTAATTATTAATATTGTTAATAGAATAAGATGATTTTACATTTTAAATTATTAATTTGTCAAGGTAATATTACGAATATTATATTACATTTTATTAATAATAGCAATCACTTATAACCAGGGCTGGATTAAGGTTTTTGCGCCCATAGGCTAAAATAAATTTACCACCTAATTTACATAGGTAAAATTTGCTATTTCGTTTCGACCGTTAAAATTTGCGCCCGGTAATACCCTTTAAGCGGTAATACAGCCCTGCCTATAACTTATAATCTATAAGTATGAATTTACTGTTCAGAAAATAACAATTCCAGGAATACTCAGCTATAGTTGTATGAATGTTTAATTGTAAACTTAATGTGTCATATTTAGATATTGTTTAATTTGGATGAATATTGTAACTTAAGAATTCTTGTGTCTCTTTCAAAAACTTTCTCAGAATTCTTAATTACATGTGACATAATACGAGTTAAAGTTGGTTACCTTACTCGTAATATTAATTTTTAATATCATAAGCTAAATGTAAAGTTATCATTACTCAGAAGTTATACATTACAGCTAAATTCTGTTAAATCTTAATGAGATGAACATTTTTCTTGTTTTATAATATATCATATCATTAAAAAACCTAACTAATAACTAATAATATATTTATACTAATCAAACTATCAAATATATTTGCATATTTTCAACTAATAATTTATAATTTAGTATTTTAATAATTATAGTAAGTGTACTTTTACACTACTTATTTCTTACTAATGAAAATATGCTACCTATATGGCGTATAGTTTTTACTATAAATTAATAATATAATTTATTATTTATGTAGTATGATTTCTACTCATCTGTTTTACTCTACCTGGTGGCTTGGAATATTTGGATCCAAGTTTTGAGTTTGAAACTAAATATAATATAATTTTTTTTATTATTTTTACAACCAATGAATTAATGTACAAATCACTTTTAACCTAACTTATAGTAGGAAAAATCAATAACGTTTTGAACTCATACCAATACTCATATAACTAATACGTATATTATACGATATTATACGTATAACATACGTAGGTATTAGGTGATTAAATTAGAAAAAATACAATTTATAGCAATTAAATAATAATTTATAATAGTTTAGACTCTAATTACTTATTACGTGTTTAACTCGATCACACCCTGACACATCCAATGGGGATACAAACCAATATATAGAGGTATAGTTAATGTCAGAGTAATTATTAAACTTAAAGTTTAATTTTGCAATTAAAATGTAAAAGCCGCATAAAAAAAACAAGAAACCCGCTACGCCGTATAGAAGCTTTCAAGTTATTGAATAGGTCATTTTAATGAATGAGTTAAATTTAAATACTATGATAAATGTGATTATATACAAAAAACAATTATGAGTAGAAACGATATTTAAAGTTCTTATTTTAAGGATATTTTATAACAATATAAACATATAACTAACAATATTTATATGGCACAGACAATATTAGTTATAAATTTATAGGTAGTCCAATTATTAATAATACGTGATAAAGTTATTGACAATCATCAGACACCGATCGCTATTTCGTTGAAAACTATTTTTAGATTTTAGATTATAGGTGTTAGCGATTACGTGGGATCGACTTTAATTAGTAACTACGATAACAATTATAATTACGACTGGTGGCATCAAATTTTCGTTTGGGTTATTCAGTTCGTTCGATTTTACCGTTGAGATAGTATTGTGTTAAAACGCGCGTGTAATAAATAAATAATAAAATGAGTCAAAAACGAAGCAAACCAGCTGGTACTAGTAGTACTCTACTTATCGAAAATTCAGATAGGTAATTATTTGTGTAAAGAAAGTAGGAAAATGCTTGGCCCCCCAGACAAAAATCTGGGTGTGCTTGAACTCGATTATTAATTTATGAATATCTACATATTTTAATTTCTTAGCATATTAATTTTGAGCACGTTTACTTTCTAATGTCTAATAACTCTAATAAGTGTTTTAATTATTTATAAATCAAATTATTCTCCAATTGAAAACTTTTAAAAAATAATTTATAAGACTATAATAATTAACAAATATTATTTATTTTAAGTTTAAAAGTCTCACTGGTTTAATAATTTAAGTTTTTTGATAAAATAGATTGTACTTAGTTTCCAAGAAATATTATTGTCTATTTAAATAAAAAGTAAAATTAGTTAACGGGTATCGGGTTGTATAAAAAAACATTACCTACCCTTCTCTTGCTCGTTAATACAAAATTAATAATACCATAATAATAATATTTTATTGAATTAGACTTGTGGCAGAGCAGAATATTCAATACCATAGTACCTTACTATTATATTATTTGTAAATATACTAAAAAAATTGAAACTTAAATTATATAGTATTTAGTATATTACAAAGATAATTGATAAAATTTTACTGCAAAATTATTACAATGATTTATTTAATAAAACTTATTATTCAAAGCTGTAAGAAAAAATAAATTTACAATACAGAGTAAACAAATTACCTAATAAAATATTAATATTATTTGCTAATACAGAACTGTTTTATACTTCATATATTTACTAAAATCTATATTGAATTTCGCAACTTGTATGTATTTACAGTATAATTTCTTAACTAACTTCATGAAACTCAATTTAAATAACAAATAAGTAGGTAACTAGGTACCTAGTTATATTATACATTTCAATAATCCATAAATATCAGTATAATGAATAACGATATGTTTTCACAAAGACATTTTTTCTCAAATCTTCAAAAACAAACTTATTGCACCGAAAACTAAAAACTGTAATTTATTCAAAACATAAAGTATAAGCGATAATCAAATAACACAAACACCCTCCCACACAATAATACTTTATATTTTAATAATTTATAATATATTATCCATCTAGTAACTAATCGGGTTTTCAAATTAAATGACATTAGGTAGGCATCTACTTTACAATTTTATATTTAGAATTAAAACATTAAAATATATATTGTAAAAGCATGAAATAAATAAATTACTAGTACCTTAAGGATAAAATAAAAATACTAAGTTTGAAATTATGCCAGACACATACAAGATTCGAATTTTTATATTTTATTATATATACAGGGGGATTTATTAAGCATGATCGCCCCCTCCCACAGTCGAATAAATAAATAAAACAGAAATCTAGTTTTTGTTCTTATAGTTATTGATTTATACAAAACAATACGGAAAACGTGCTTATTAATTATATATAACGTGGATACTGGATATACATTTAAGTCTTCTACTAATAAATATTTTGTTTATATTTAGCTTAAAATTCAGGAAAATTAATTCAAACATTATAAACTTAACGTGACTATTTAAATACTATATGTATACAGTATACGTTCAAATGTGTTTCCAAAACTTGAAAATAAAACTTAGCCTATGTTTTAAATGCGCCTTATTATAGTTATCCAACTAACATATTTTAACCAACAATTTCAAACTAACATATAATTATATAGGTGTAATGGTTTCAACTTTTAATAATACATACTTAATAAAGTACAAAAACCAATTCCAAGTATACAAAATACATAATAGTATAATTAGTATAAGTGAATTAGTATTACAACGAATGAGCATTCATTTATCAATATTATTAACAACCTATAATTACGTAAAAGTAGTGAGAACTCCAATAGATATAAACTTTTCAAATATAATAAAATAATTATTTCGAATTTACCCCGTATTAAAGCTGCTTTATTGCGGTATAATATATGATAATCTTAAACTTACTCAAAAAACCATTCATCCAAAGTTTTATGAGAACGGTTTTCTCACACAGTATAGTTTAATATTGTATTAAATCTGTATTTTATATTTTGTTTATTAAAATAAATATTACATTTGTACAAAAGTTACAATAACATTATTTGAATGCTATTAGTTATACTCGTTTCAATTTTTATTATACTTGATTCATTATTTATATTATTCTAAAATATCTAATCTAGCCTATTACTATATAAAATTTTAAATTAAAAAAAAAAAAATTAATTTAAACAAAAAAAACTCAAGTTTTAATGGCATCTATCAGTCAACCTGTGAATCACATAAATTATGATCATTTATAGTCTTATAATTTTTCATGGTTTGTGATAGGTTAGGTTAAGAACTGCCAAAATATTTTCGACGAAAAAAAAACTTTTACAGTAATGCTAAATAAATTTAATGTTAAACAGAAAACGAAAAAAAACCTTGTAAAGTCAACTTATGTAAACCAAATGTTATAATTTATGTATAAATACTAAAGCATTAGTCTAAGATTTATAAAACTGAAACTTTCCCTAGAGATTTATTTAACTGTCTGTTTACTTGCAGTATTTGTTATTAGCAAAATTTATACTGCCAATATAATCCACATTCCCAAGTGTACAAAAAAGTATGGAGTTTATGTTGGATAATTTTGAAATGCTTTAAATGATTTTATTTTCCTATTTCGTTTCAAAACTTATAAGATATTTAACATAATAATAACATAAAAATGTAATATTTGATAAAAAATTTTGAAATAACCAATGTAGTGGGTTTGGAATAAAAACTTTTTAATTTATTGCAGGAGAACCATTCATCATTTTTATACACATATACTATACGTATTACGTATATACATGAAAGGTTAACTTTTTATACATTAATTGCATATATATTATTTATAAGCTTTATGAACACCATACAAACGAGATAATCAAAGTTATAAAGTATTTTAAAAAAAGACATAAAGTCGTCTAATCATCCAAAACTAAAATTATTCAAGTTATTGCGTAGTCTCCATGGCTCATGAGTCATGACATTGATAAATTCAACCACGATAACGACTGAGAGTTCAGAGTTCTACGGTTACAGTGTGAAGAGGATCTTTTCAAGTTCCTTAAACGATCATATCTGAAGTAATAAAAAATTATCCAGGCAGGGCACTATATTACTCTGGAGTCAACAGTCAGTCACGCATGATCTCTGTATATTTTCGACCAATCGATAGTGTAATTACCCGGTGATCGGTGATCGAGAATGTCTTATGTACATTCTAAAATTATTCGATCAAGGATAGACTATTTCAAAGTTAAACATTAAACATTTACAAAAAGTATATTGGGGACTGAATTCGATTAGTTAGCACCCCAGTTTTTTTTTTTTTAGCATCTTTCAGTAGGTAGCATTGAAAAGTATTTGAATATCGTTACCTACAATATTTACATAAAATATACACTCTTGTACTGGATAACTTTTCTTAAACAATTGTATTCTCATACGTGTTGTTTAACTAATTAATTAATTTAACTTATTTATTTTAGATAAAAAATGTTCGTATAAACATTTAAAATAGTAATACATATTGAATACAAATGTTTTTTTTTAATGTATTTAATAACTTATATTTTGGTTTATAAATAACATTGTAAGTAAAAATAAATAATTTATTAAAATTAATATCGTGTTTAACTAAAGCATAAATGTTTACATACATCATACAATGGTTATAAATATAAGAGTTTTTTTATTTGTTGTACACTTGTTCAAATACTTTTTAAAAGTATTTTTTTAAAACACTATCAGTCGTATTCTCAGGTCAACTCTGTCTAGAATACATCAGTTTTCAATTATATTATTATATTATTATTTCTCTTGTCCACTATTTGCAATCGTTCGACCACTTAGTGGATTTTATCGAGATTGTTGCACACCCGGTCGAGTGCTGACTTTCGACTGTTATCTTCGCTGGTTCATTTCACAATCTCATATTATATTAGTTTCAACAAAAGGCTAAATTTTGGGTTAACACACAAGGAAGCCAGCAGATGAAAATCCAACAAAAAGAGATTAATGGACTGGGTTAACAGATTTATCGTTATCAGTAGTTAAACAGCTTTTACTAAAGAAAAGGTCAATATTTACAAACATTTTTATAGCGTATGGTTTTTGATGTCTCGCGGTTAAATTATGTTAATTTTAAAATGAATGTTCTCTATTATCTTAACTAATTTATTATATCGTCTTAGAGAAACCACAGTATCCCGATAACAGTTTTGTACGAACATTATGTCAAACGAAAAGTAAATGAGTAAATAAATAAAAAAAAAAAAAACACTGTTAGTCTGCTTATTTCGGATGCATTAAAAATAATAATACATAGAAATTATTTAGTACCAGAATATGGTAAAAATTTATCAATTTAGCAAACACAGCAGTTTTTTATGTTTATTCGATCAATCATTTTCAATGAAGCATAAATATTTAAAAAGTTTATCATTATACTATAGTTTTTTTTTATATATTTATAAGTATAATATTTACATTCAAAAATCATAAACAAAACAGTTCATAAAAAAAAATATATTTCTCGTTAATGTATTACTATAATTCTTTAAAATTTAAAGGTAGATGATTGCTGATAATATATTATTATCTTACGTATAATATTTTTTATGATGAATAGTAATTAGTTAATTTCAATATTCTTGTATACATATATTTAGTATATACTCATAATCTCATGATTGAAAAAAATTGACAGAATAAAAGAAAGTTAAAAACATCATAAAATACTTTATTATATATAAGGTTGCTCCTCAAACTTTACTATTTTGAATTACAAACCATACAAACCATACCTAACCTTATCATTATCACCATATACTTTTAATATATTGTAATGCCTTTATTTAAATATTAAGATGATTGTAAACAACTTGTAAACATGTTTTTGTTCCCGACTAATGACTTTAATGTTGAAGCCGTATCAATAAAAAAAAAAAAAAAACCATACAAAATGTTACCTTTAATATTTAAACAGAAAAGTTTAGCACTTAGTTTATTAACAGTTTAACAGTGAACAATGCACATTATACATATTATTTTTTTTATTATAATCTATCAATATATATCGTAAAGTAATTTATGCATAAAAGCAATGAAACTAATACATTTATCTAACATAAATTAACAGAGAGTGTAATATACTGTTGTGTTGGGTTCTTATTTCACTTCGCTGACCGAGTACCTAAGCTTATACTCTACCGTTATGTATTAAAATATATAAAATAATTGCGATTTCAAAAAACGAGTTTAGTTAGAGCGTGTTATTTACAGGACTGTCTCAAGTATTGACTTTTCAATATTAAAAAAAATATTGGTATTTATTGAAAAAATAAATGACCTATTATTACATTTTTTAAAACTTCTTCAATGTAATATTATATAGTTCTATGTTTTTAGCATAGTTTAACTATACATTACTATATAATATTATTAATTGTGAGTTCAGTTTAAAAAAAAAATAATGTATATTTTATTGAAATGATAAAATTTAAACTAAAACCACATAAACATACATATTGCTCAATAACATACAGACATATATTTATTATATATTTTACAAAATATAGTATATACCATATTTGTTACATCGGTAGTATAGGTTTTTAGTAAACATTAGCTATTAGTACTACTATTAAAAGGACGCTACACTGGTCATTTTCAGCAGTAATAATAACTAGGTAGGTAATAATAAATGAACATGTCTCTTGTTTTATCTTCTATAAAAGCTATATCATATTAATCTAATCTAATTATTAGATTTGAATCTTTACGTGCTCTCATACGTAATTGATTAATCGAAAACTTACAATCAATGTATTGTCAAACTTAATTAGATTGAAATGTAAAACTTACGACAAGTCTCTGATCCAAATTAAATTTTAAATAATTAAAACATGTTTTAAATAATACTGTATACTTACTATACTTTATAGTGTGTTACCTATATATTAATCTATTAGCTTTTCCAGTGATATTTGTTTATTATTGTATTAGATACTATTTTTAAGATAATACAAAAGGTACTTTTTTTTATAGTTTTACAGTATCTCTAAACATTGATCTAAAAGCAAAAATATTATATTTAGTATAATATCTTAGATATAATCTTAGATCAAAATAGGTTAAATATACAATTCAGTAGTTTCATAAATGAAATCTTGCTGTAAACATTCTCACTATAAAATGTGTTGAACTAAAACAACAATACATCGCATATACGATATATATATTGTAACATACAATATACATATATACTCCTATAAGTACTTATATAATATTGTTAATTAAAAATATTAAACTAATATATTTATTGTTTAGTAAATTATAATTATGAATATAATAATATGTTTCTATAATATTGCTATGTATAATCTGTAAAATGAAATTTTATATACTTTTTGTGTTTGTCCGTCGCTATTTTAGATTCCATGGTTACCAGTACCATTATTGATTATATTATAAAAATATAAAAATACTATATTTTTAAGTGCAGGACGCAGGTGCATATTGTCGCTTATAGGTATAATTTCCTTCGTAAAATTTTTTAATTTATGGTTAATTGATGCTTTCATTGATATTTCGTTTAGCAGACACGATTTATCATGTGTTACGTATTTTATAAAAATACAATTTAGTAGGTAGTGTTAAATTTAATGAAACCAACTATTTTTGGGTAATCATTAATTATATTATTTGATATTAACCCCTATAATTACGTATAGTTTTCAAGTGACAATCTTATAGCCCACCCATATAATATGGATCTCATTAGGTACGCATTAGTTTATTACTTTGGAGTTATTTAAATAATGAATTATTATTTCAACCTAAAACCGATTTTAAATATTAGTAAATAATATATATATATTATATATTATATATATTATATATTTAATGCCTACAAAGTAGATTATAGTAAAATAAGTTTAAAATTAAAAACAACTCATGATAATAAAAATATTGAATCACGAAAACGGTATAAAATCGTTTTTCTTATAATGTCGATAATATAATTTTTTCCAAGCACACACTCGTATCCTCCAGCTGTTTCCACACATGCGATGGCCAACATTGAAAATCTTTTTCCATCGTCAATCTTTCATTATGACGTCTATGGGCTATCGTATAACTGTCAAACACTTACCCGATGTAATTGGACGATTATTAACCGTTATTTTTTGGTATGTTTCAGACGTCAACTCCAGCGGCACTATCGACAAGAAAGATTTCGAGATCGCTATCGAAGTGAGTGATTACTATTCAATTTTACAATGATAATTTAGTTATGTCGTTAGATTAATACAATATCATCGTGTATGATGACTTTAATAAGGCTGTGAACGCAGGTGTTTAATAATAAATAATTAATAACATTCTTATAGTATTGTATATTATCAGCAGTACAGTTTTACGTGTTCATGACACTATTCGAGATTAAAAATATGGATAGTTGTGTTTAATTTTTTTTAAATATTAAAACTTTATAATTCGAATAAAGTCAGGACGTAGAACTATAGAAATAATAACTCTAATTGAAATTATTATAAAAATTAAAAATAATGAAAACAATTAATTTTAATCCTGCAATGCATTTATGGGTTGATAGTAGTTTATCTTTTATTATTTACACACATTTTACTAATGTTAGTATATAATAGTATATTTTATGGTACATAATAGTAATTTATTATTTAAAAAAATGTATTGTCATCTCTCAGAAATATTACATGATCAACTATTTCAAGAACATTTAACTGATAAATTATTGTATTTATCAATCCAAAAATCGAGTAGAGAAATATCTATAAGATACAAATTTAAGTTTTAAATATTCCAAATATGTATAACAAAAAACAAATATAAAAAAAAAAAATATAATATGTTAAAAACTAAAAAGTATATATTATCCATAAATTTTCCTGTAGTAAAAATATAAAATATCCATCATGGATCTAGAAACACCTGGGCAAGTAACGCGCATCGGTGGTTTTACGGTAGTTTATCGCAGTTTCCTGATAAACCACAAGACAATTAAAAAAATTACCTCTTTAAAGTACTATTTGTATAAAATTTCCAATCAATACAGGAATATATATTACGAAACTTTAGTAACATTCTTTCTACTTGAAAAGTTTTAACAGACATTGGTACTAAAAAAACGCATTATTGTAAAATCAATTAAATTTATTGAACCGCACGGATATTATTAATTTTAGTAAGTATACCTTGCACAATAAATTAAAAATATAAGATGAAATAATGCTACATGGAATATAGTACAACAGTTTTTATATAGATTTAGTATGGAAAATCTCAATTTAATACAGAAAATATAATGTATTATTTGACTCCATTTTTAAAAATATTTACAATTTTATTATTTACTTACACACTACTATCAAGCTTTTTATTATTGCATAACTAAATTTATTTCAAAACTTTAGAACTTTTAAATCTATTGCGTAACTCACAAAAAGTCATTGATTTACTTTTTTAATTAAAAAAAACACATATAACTGATTCCGTGGTGTGATTAAACTAGGTAATGAAGTTTAGATTATATTATAACAATAATATAAACTTTTCAAAAAATAGATATTAAGTTAACATATTTCTTACAAAAAATCTATTTTTATTAGCAACATTATGTTTTGACGATTCATTTTATCTTTTACGGTTGTTATATGACACATTTATAAGTGCTTAAATATTTTAAGTTTGGTGATTTATACTCAACAGATTAATTTAAATTTCATAGTATGTCAATTTTAGATAACTTTTTTTATAAAACTCGATCCAGATTCTCAACTTTAAGTTTATTTTCCATCCATTATATGTATCTCAAAGTTTAAGTTTTAAGGATTCTTAGAATAAAATGTATTTATATTATAGTTTTACGCTTTCTTATTATTTATAATACACTTACGTATACACCATATGTGGCATCCTAAACATTTCAAATTTACGTATTGCGGACATTATCCTCGAATCCAGCTAGTTGAACTATCACGTCCCAAGATTCCATTTCAAATTTAGCTCTAACGTCATGTATAGAATGTCCATACTTATTTGTATTGAAATAATAATAATGTACAATGTACTAAAGTTTTGAAAATTGAAGTTTGATTTGAAGAACGCATGTCATATATATTTTCCGATTTAATATATTTTTTTTTTAAATCATAGAAAATCACGTTCGTCACATGTGTGCTTTGCTAGACCTTTTTTATAGTTTCGAATGTTACTAAAAAGTAAAATTGTCCTAACAATGTTATCGCAACAAATAACAAACTTGGTATATTTCCAACAAGTCGGAGGTAATCAGATATACCATTACCTCCATAAATTACGTAGTACAAACATATTTCATGGTTTATCACTAATTGTTAATGTAATGTTTGCAAAACAACATTTAGTCGTACCCGATTATTCTTCAAATATTCTTCAATTAAAAAAGTGATTTAAACCTAAATCTAACAACAATCGAATTGTTAAGTGGAATTAGGGATGTCTATTGGTTTTACAATGATTTGTGTATGGTTTTTATGTTCATATCTATGGTTAAGTCATTATTTTTTTTATCCTAAATTTTGAGATTTTTTCTGGAATCAAATGTAAACTGGTTGATATTTAGGATAAAATATAAATATTAAACCTTAAAAAGAAAAACAGTAGGAAAAGGCTAATAAATTCTTCTAGTTTTATTTTTAATTGAATTCCAGTATCTCGGCTAATTAAAAAATTAAAAACTAAAAATAAATTGATATTTAATTGTGTAGTATGGATTATAAATATATTCCATTAATCGTTAGACGGAATTATCCAATTTCGTCGTAAACTTTACTCTTTACATATATAACTTTTTATACTTATTCTATGTTGTTTATTTTACTTACCTATACATTTATTCTTTTCAAAATAATCCTCTTTCGTCAAACCACATAGCCATCACTTATCTAACTTTTCCACACACTATACCATTACTGTCCTTTTATATTTTTCTTTACAAACAACTATCGTAAGCCTCTTTCCACCTGTATATTACGCAATAATAAATAAAATACTTGAGCTATACATATTTCACAGAATTTTCTTATAAACGTATTTATTTATAAGTTCAAGTTTTCATTACTTTAGTACACACTACACTTGAAATGTGAAAGTTTATCATTATATTTAACAGTATACAATTTAACAATTTAAAAACTAATAAATAACTGAACAATCTCTTCAAAAACATAACACATTTTAAAATTTTTGTCAAGACAGATAAATAAATTGTATTATAAATAATAATTCTTATCTCAAATTCAACTGACATTATAATTTACATAAAGCGCCATAAGAAAACACTTACCTTTAAAGACAATAATAATTAGACTATGAAATTCTTAACTTTGTAAATAATAATTTAATTATATTATTGTTTAATTTCTAAACTGTTTCTTTATACTAATCTTTGTACTAAAATTTAATTTCTTTGAAATACTTAAGTAAACATAGCAAGTATTTAATACAGAGTATTAAATTGAATTATATAGAGGTTCTAATTACACTGTATTCGAATGAAGAACACTGGTGAAAGTAAATAAATAATAAAAAATAATTTAACAAAACCTTAGATTATAGTTAATTAATTTGTTTAAAAAAAAAAAAATAAACATACTTACTACATAATACGTTTTATTATAGGTATTTATAGTAACTAGGTATGAAACTCTTATAATAAACAGATATACAATAAAACTATTAAATACTTAGTGCCCATAATATTGTATACCACTGGGAATAACTTTGGCTATGAGAAATAAATCCAAGATAATCTAATAGCAATAAAATGATAGTTGGTAGACATAGTAAGAAATCCAGAAACCTATCGATTAATGAGATAATAACCGATTAAAGTTAATGTACATTGTATATTATGAATACCATCTGGTCAATATTATACACGACCTCTCAGAGCACACCAACTATCAAGTTTGGATAGATACTAAATAATGTTGTGAAAAGTATAATTACTTAAAATGATTCAGAACATTTAAATAGTATGTAGTTTATACCTAGATATACAATATGTTTATGGTGTTTAATTTAAGAAAAACATGAAGTTTTAGTCGGATATATGTTTGTAAATACTGTATGTATCACGGGATGACCATACATTTCGTTATTGATATGTGTACAAAAGAAGTAAAACTTCTACACAAAATAAAATAGTATTTTTATTGTTTTATTGTTAAATATTGAGTTATAATTCATAACCAAAGTTAATAACTCTATCATTTATAAACAACAATGTTTGTGAAATGAGCGTTGAATGATGACAAACAGTTGTCAACAATAAGAATGTTCTTTATTAGCGTATTGAACAATGTAATATTTACTGCATGTAGATACAGGCGAAAATTATATTCAAAATATTACAAAAAATTTAAAATTACTAAAATATTTGGTTGATAGTTTTCAGAATTGAACAAAAATCGTTCGTTGGGGTTTTTTTTTTTTTATATACATATATAAATATGGCCACCCTATAATATAGCATTGTAATGGCATAACAGGATTTGCCTTGAAGCAGTTGTTTCACTCTTAAATAAACGCCCTGTTGGTGAAGAAACCCTGCTGCTTTTATGGTAGACGGTCGTCAGAAAGATAATTATTATAAAAATACAATCTTATTTTATGGTTTTTTTTTAGTTATTAATTTATTTGCATACAACATGGAAATGAATAATACAACGGTGTTTACTCATGAAAATAATAATCGTTATACGGCTGGGGATTTCCGTTTTCTGCCCAAGTGACCCTCACTTGTTAGCTATCATCATGATACCATATCGTCCATATCTATTTTCCACCAAAGGTTATATTCCGATTTTTACTAAAAAGAAAAAAATATATATTGTTTTAGATATTTTTTGAGAACTCCGTATTATTATTATCATAGTGGCCAGAAACCGTTAGGTAAAGGCATATTACCGCAAACAGTTGAAACCTCATCTATACCGCGAAAAATTTACTCATTAGTTTTTGAATTCATTACTGAACTGTGTTGATTTTATTTTTTTGTGTGTCTGAAAATATTGAAATAATAACGAGTAAGGAGTAACCGAGGGCATATTATGGTAATTTATAGAAATTTGCACACAGCTTAAAATGGTTTTACGCGGTGCAAGTACTACTATACTTTTATAATTTAAAGTATTTTGAAATTAAACTATGTATTGTAGTGATGTTTGTAATAATTGAAATTTATATTTTACCTATTGATACCGTTCAATACTTTGCTACTTTGTTTAATTTAATCTATAGGGCTCGGATTTTAAAACATATGCTTCTTATTTTATATATGAGATAGAAATCTAATTTTTGTACATAAATTCGTTTCATGACATTTTGATCTCAAATAAACCGATTATTAGTTGGTTTTTTTTGATTTTTTTTTTTTTTTATGTAAATGCTTTTTTGTTGCTTTTTTCAGTTATTTCGACTGTAGAATTTTTATGTTTATTATGCTACTATAGTGATAATAAAAAATTGAATTAATAAAAAAATAAAAAATAAAAAAAATGTAAACATCCAGGATGCGGACTAAATGTGTGGTGGTCATATTGGATTATTGTTTTCGTTATCGGGTTGTTTATTAAACATTTAAATGTATTACACCATAGATTGTCGATCTACATGATATAGCCTACAGTACCTATACGATCAGTATGCCTATAACAATTATATCGACCATTTCAAAACTTAAGATTTAGTGTTGTAAATTAAAACCTTTTGTATGAAGTATGTGTCGATCACTTCAGTGGATGTAGAGAGTTCGTTTTCTATGTTAAATGTTAAATATTCTGTCGGACAATAGAGTCAGTTTCACTACTTAAAATCAATGGAAATACAAGGTAGTTCATTCTTTGTTTTAAATAGTTAATATAACTAGTTAAAATTAGTTCATATTAAATTTTGGTATTTATTTTTTTTGCTTTTTTAAAAAATAAATATACTTTTTTTGCTTTTTTAAAATAATAGTTTTTTAAGTTACTTATTATGCTTTAAAACCCGAGCCCTAGTAATCTATTATTTCGAGTATTTCGACGCTAAACTAGTGATTTTGATATTATATAATGACTACATAAAATAAGGTAAAGTGAGTCAAATATATAATAATTATTGTAATTTAATGGATGAATTAATATTAAATAAAATTATAAAGATGGATTCAGTTTTCTCAAAAAATATCTAAAATGATATATTAATTTTTTTTTTATGAAAATCGGAATATTTATAACGCTGAAAACGGTCATGGTGGTTACTATGGAACGGATTTATATTCAAATGCATATATGTATTGGAATAAGCTTTTTAAAATCTGATGAGAATTTTTCCCGATCTAGATTATTCTTATTAAAATAACATTAATTGTATTTTGCATATTTGATACATATTAAACTACACATTTTGTTGTTTTATAGTGCATATTTTTATTCATAGAGCACATGAAATGTTTGTTTTATTTTATATTTTCACGTCCATAGCCACGTAATATCGATAATTGTACGACCGATCGTTATAGCTAAGTATAAGATGATATACTCACATATATATAAATTATATTAATATACGTAGATAAATTTATATGAAGGAGTTAAGTGTTTGACGGAAACCGATCAGTTATTGTTGTGCGTTTTTGCGTATTATTTTTACGTCTGAATTTGTATAAGTTTTATATGTAATTTTTGGTATTTTAGTTCATAACTTAAATAGAGTACATAATAGTAATACTTTAACTAAAGTAAAAACTTCAATTAGGAATTGTTTACAGACTTGTAAACAAGCCTAAAAATATTTTTAACATCGATAATACAATTTTGTATTGTAATATTTGTAAAATTCTGGTTAACGTAACTACAAAGTTTTTGGTAAACCAACATTTATCACGTGAACATCACAAGAACAATAAATAAAGAATCAAAGTTTTATTTCTAATGTGAACGTGGATAACTTTAATGGAGATTTTTTTATTTTCACAAATATTCCTTTATAAAACAGGGTTAATATTTTATAAATTGAAGATAAATTATATTATTGATAAAAAAAACTTAGGAAGATGAAAAAATCTCCTTATTCTTAGTTAATTTAATAAAACGTTTAATTTTATTTTACAATTACATTTTAAGTGCATATTTTGAAGCATATCGGTATTAAAGTATATTTAAAAGCATATTTTGAAGATTTTTCGTGCATTAAAAAATCCCTGCAGCTGATAACGGTCAAAGATTACTTTGGCAGAAAGTGGTTACGACCGTACGGGCTGATAGATGAACCACGAATGATGTCGGTTTAAAGGGTAGAAGTCGACTTAATATTTTGGATAAGTAAAACCGGCCTAGTCGGTTTCACAAGAGTGTGTAAGATTCGGGCATTTCAATTTACATAATATTATTTTAAATCGTACACGTCAATAGCGAGGGTGATGCGTGGTCTAAAACTAACCGCCGGGTTATGTTTACGAACTTAAACCAATTTATAATGCAATGCACGTATGACCTTAGATCGAATTGTTTGAAAAAAAAAATGAATTTACAACTGGCACGTTTTATTTATACATTTTCTATACATGTATCAGTTAAAAGTCTTTGATGCACTTGTTTATTTCCATTAATATTTATGCACATTATTCCGCTATACCTATTCGTTAATACTTAATGTTGTATTTTATATATAATACTTGCCAATGAATAGTTTTTATTTATTTTTAGTTTCTCTTCATATGGTTTTATGCTTAAAATCAAAATATTCATAAATCTTTTGAGATAATAATATACCGGCTATTATGTAACTCGAGGATTAAACAGGATTATGCAGTATACACACTATTATTAAACGTAACAAACAATGTGATTAATTTCATTATTTTACACAATAGCCATTACGAACCTTTTTTTTTTTAACTTTTCCGTGAATGCATTTCGTTATAAGTAATGTGGGTTAGGAAGTAACGATAACAGTCATTATTCAGTTATTTATCCAATATATTATTTTATTATTCAAGGTATAATATTATAATTATTGTTTTTACTGATAATTATAAGTTACTATTTATTTTATTATTATTTTATAATAACCAAAAGCCCATATCTGAGACACAAAATATTATGTGGCACTGGAATGACATTTGTATACACAACCATTATAATTTTATGATTGTTATCAATATCAGACTACTCAATGTTTAGGAATAATGTTGACATGATATAAATACCTACATAATTATCATAAATAATAAGTATTCAAAACAATAGAGTAGTATTGTATTTTGATGGTTTGCGACTTGATGTCATAAATAATAGAAAATAATAAAACTATAAAAAACTAAAGTTCATTTTACTGTATACATATAACTTAATAGATTTAAAGTGTGATTTGATTCGAAATTGAGGACACTACTTAGGTATATGATTATTAATAATTTATTGATATAGATACATAAAATAATAAATTTTTAAATCTTCTTGTATACATAACTGGGTGAATCTGAAATGTATTAAGTTTGTGATCGTATTTAAAAATGTTGACGTTCAACAACTGCAGGTAACCGCATTAAATCTATTTTAAATAAAATTCCTTCAAAAATTAAAGTTATAATTTAGAACTTATAGTCTTATATTACTAGCACATAATATATTACAATTAAAATTGCAAACATACAAGTATTGTAAATATAAATAAAAAACTGTTTAACAATAGTGATTGCTATGTTTGGATTTTTAATTATATCGTAATAATGCCTAAAGTATTTTAATGCCGCTCAAAAATGACATTATAAAAAAAAAAAAAACAATATGCTTTAGGACATAAAAGACAATATTAAAATAATACTCTTGCATCTCTATATCATAATAACCAGAAAAATGTTTGTCGTTTTATATTTATTTTTAACATATTTTTTTTTTTATCATTTCCCTCTTGCTCTTAGCATTTAATCTCTGAGACATTTCGTAGATTTTTATTTTCTTTCATTTTTGCCCTTTAGCCCCCACCACAATCATAACTGTTTCACTGAAACTGTCTGTCACGCAAAGTAAATAACGCAGAACGTTTACTCCAACGCATTTATGGTCTTTAACGATTTTTTTAAAACTAAAATTCAATCATTCTGAAATTTAAAAATAAACTTACTTTTAACATGTCTAAGGTAAAAAGAATATATAAGCCATAAAGTAGAACGATAAAAATCACTATTTAATAAAAAATATGTATTTCTTTTGTATTTGTACTCAAACTTTACTACGAGTATCTGTACTATTGGGCCTCGGCCCGTTTTATTCTACTGAATAAACTATTATTATTATTAATATCAAATTTGAATTTAAAAAAAAAAAAACCATAATACTAAAAAAATATAAATTATAAAGTTGTTTGAATTATTAATTTAATTTACTATTATTTAAAATAATAAACAATAATATATAACATATAATACGAGTATATAGAAAAAAAAATGGTTCAACTTTTACTCACATCTATAGTTAAAATAATAAGAGATACTAAAAAAAAAAAAAAATTGAATACTAAGTATCAAGTTTAAAAATATGCGTATTTGTTTGAAAGACATGCCATTGTATTCTGCAAACTAAACATTTTGATAGAAAATTGTTAAAATTGTATGATTATATAATTATTGTTATTAAATTTTAAATAGTTGCATGAATGAGTTATATGTACATAGTATCATATCTAGCTAATTATAATACAATAATTTTAGAAACAAAATTTTTTGAATGATAAAGAGAAATTAACTCGAACTTATTGTTCGAATAATATTAAAAAATATTGAAAATAAAAAACAAACAATGATAAGATTTCAATTTTTACAATTTGAAAATGTACATAATTTTAACACCCCTTAAATTTGTTCATATAACCGAAACCAAGAAATGACGTTCTTAAACATGTATGTTTTGGGATGAAGGAAACAACAAAAATGGTAGTAAGTTAAATAAACAATTTATATCCCCATACAGTAGATACTATTTCGCCCTATGGCAAGTACTGTAACACTACAACTGACGTCAATACTATTACTGTTACACTTTGGTAAGCTTTGAGCGAGATTCACTTGTATCGAAAACCTATTCTTATGAATGAGTATTATCGTTGAAAAAAAAGTCCGCGGGAAAATGTTCTACAGACGTATAGCAACAGGGATTTCCTTTTTTACGATTTCGTTTACTATAGTCAAGAACGCGTCGATAAACAATACTTAGTTTTCTACATTTCTCCAGTAAGATCAAAAATGATGGAAATACGGAGTGACAAATTCACGATAAAAGAAAAAATAACAGTTTATCATTATTATTAATATTATATATATATATATTATTTAGTTACAATTACCGAAGAACAAACGCTGAACCCGACAAAATAGAACAAAAATAAAATGAAAATAAAAGAACCAACTCGTTAAAAGCATTTACACGCCCTTTTTCAACGTCGGCAAATAATTGTATATGTGAAAAAAAAAACAAATGAAAAAGCGTAGTGATGTTCAATAATTTGTCACCATCTGCAGTATATTATTATACGTGGTGTTGCGATTATTTTTATTGGATTTTCGGTATTACAACACAGTCGAAATGATATCGTTCCGAGAGTATTATTATTGTTATGATAACAATAAATGGGAACTTCAAAACCGCCGCCGGTTAGGTTAACGTTGTATATTTTATTTTCGAGAGGGGGCGTCGGCGCCGTGCGTATTAGGGGCGAAACCTCTTTTCTGTGCAATATACGTGTAGATTTGACTGTAGAGGCCCGCCCTTAATACCGGGTCTGCTGTCAGTATTTAAAACAAAGTTAATGAGCTAAACTCCACTACTGCGCAGCAAAAACGTCTACGTGAATGTGTTGTAATATAGCTACAGTTGGCACTGTCTGTCTCTCGATATAATATCTTCACGAATATAGCGCAATAAATTGCAATAACACACTTGTGGAATTCAGTAATAATGGCCCGATTGACTGAAAAAATATCGACGGATCATCATTCAAATATATAACGGATGTCTCTTCGTCTATAATATGTTTTTCGTGATAAATGAGTTTTTAATGGTTTCGTAAAGCCCCGACCACGAGAACATACATGATATATTAGAGCAGATACAGTGTTTCGTATGGATCAATATACTATTATAGATAAACGTTTATTTCGTATTAAAAAAAAAAAAAATTATAACAATAAATACTTCAAAAATTCACACTGTGAGGTGACATCTAAATTTTAAATTTTAAATATTTGACCAATGTTTAGAATTCTGAAACCACTCGAAGAAAAATCCTTGAAATATTGAGGAAGGTGTCCGGAAGAAAATGAGATCTTGATGACAATTCAGAGGTTAAAAGTAAAAAAAGTTTCCAGTACCTACTTTAAAATAATCGAGAAAATAAAAACAAGGGAAAATAGGAGTATTTACGCAATACTAGTTTATGACAACATCGATTATGTTTTTTCATTGTAGTCCAAAAATTTACAATCTGAGAGATACAATTATGATTTTCATCAAATACTAGTAGGTACTTATATAAACATATTTCACACGTAATTTTTGAAAAGTTTTGATTCTCTTTAAACTATTTACTAACTTTTGAAATGTTACCTTTTTTTTCAATTTGTGTCGATAAATTATTTATTTCTAGGTAAAATATCTTGAAAATGTAATACAATAATTCTCATAAGTTTTTTTACTGCAGTTTAAAATATTCAAAGTACAATTAATGGTTTTTTAAATTCTATTACTATGAACATTTGAAATAAAACATTTAAACGAAAAATAACGATTTTTCATCTAAATGTACTTATAAATCTTTATAAAAATTATAAATAAATTATAAACTTTATCAAAATTTAAATTAAAATTAAAATTATCATTTCATCTGTATATTTTATTTAACACTAAATATTCATAAATTATATTGTAAATTTTTAAACTAAATATAACTTTTAATTATATACCTATAAACATATTATAATATACTAAATATTAAAACCATTAAAACAATACTTCCAATCATAAACATTCTAACTAAAATCATCATTTGCGTATTTAAAGAAGATTACAAAGCTTTAATTCATCATGGTTAAAATTAATACAATTTTTATTTTAATCATTTTATCTATAGAAATATTAAAATGACCATCAAACATGTTTCCCTGTTACAAATTATTCATTTAATTTTAATCTTCTATTCATACATTTTACTGGCATATCATGTTAAAATAAAAATATCAACAATGGTAATTTAAACAGGGTTAAACCCTTGTCAGTAACTGGTCTCTACAATCATTGGATAAATCTAAGAGCTGAATTATAATTTAATTTATTTCCCAGTGGTAGGTAGAGAAACTTAAAACTTTGAAGTGAACTGGGTTAAAATCTTAATTAGCTTTGAAACTATATGTATACAATATACCGAAATAAAACATTATCAAACTATTGTCTGAATTAAAAATGTTAAGTATATTGAAACATTCAACCAAAATAAAGTACTATTATATTATGAGTGGAGATAGTTTTACAGTGTTTTTAATTATATTGAATGGCACAAAATAGATAATATATCTTTTAAATCTAATTATTTGATTTTCTTATAGACCATAGAATAATTTTGAATGGTGCTTTGAAGATGTTTTTGAGCGTACTTCACAAAATTAGAAACGATTGAAAATTTTATCGAATATCAAAGTTTTTTCGGAATCTCAATATTTTTCATAAGATTAATTTTAGAAAATTAGAAGTATATGAAAATAAATATCATTACATAAGCATTTTGACATTTTTTTGTATCATATAAAAATATTTTATGAATGTTTCAAATTTTAATTACAATGAAATATTTTTTTCCACGATAATTGTATTTATTTTTTCTTATTACTGAATACTAATCAAAAATAAACATTGTCAACACAGGGTATTTTAAATTATAGTTATGAATATTACAACAACAATATTGTAAATTAAGTTAATTTTTTTTTTTTTAATATACAAATTGGTTTGTTTGAGAAAATTGATCAAGTCAAAGTTTTGTTAAAAATTGCGTCCAAGTGGAAAAAAATTATTTATATAGTTATGCACCTATATATATATATTTATGATTAGTATATTTTAATAGTTTTTTTTTTTTTTTATAATTATGGAAACTTTTTTATCAAAAACTGTAACAGAATAGTTATCATGGTTCTATATCATTGTTGTTGTATAATATAATGTACAAAATATACTATATTTTATAACACTTTTTTCATTATTTTTTTAAATCATTTATATATGATATATTGATATATTATCTCTTTCAAAATCTGATGTCCATTGATCATAAAAATTGAAAACTTTTTTTTTAGTTTTATTAAAAATCCCTTTATGCTTGAAAGGACGTGAAACGTAGACGTCGTAGACTGTTGCAATTTCCTGTATATATATATTAAACATACCATGTCGTCAGCACTATATTCATTTACGTCAGTTATTAGATTTCAGTAATCTTCCAACTTTAATTCAATCGTTATATTTCCAAATCTCAAGATAATAAAACTGATTTCACTCAAATATGGTTGTATGGACATAACAAGACACTCATCATAAGACAATAATTGTGTTATAAGTAGTCATCATGTATAAAATACATTGAATGATTCATCAGTGTGTTTATTGTTAGCCTTTTTTCCCCTTAATAATACATTTATTAAAATTCTGATTTTTGGAATTTTCTAGTACACCTTGACATTATTTCAAAGTTCTTAAATAATATTTTATATCATTTAAAATATTTCTTGTAGTAATCATAATGCCTTTCTTTCTTAAACTAAATTTTTCCACTATAAATCATTAAGAAAACAATTATTTTTAGGAAGGTTGATGTACCTTAATGAAAATTACAAACGAGTCATTTTTGATTTTTATATTCAACGTACCTATAAAAATATACTTGAAAAAGATAGAAGCTATGATTATTTAAAAATTGTATTTAGCTTTTTATCGATTTTTCTTAATGTGTACAAATTGTCCGAGTATTTTAAGTACTAGAATAAATATTATATATTTTTTACATTTTACGTTATTAATAGCTATTGAAAAACTGTTGTATTTTACACTTAATGCTTAATAACTCTAAAAAATCTCGTTAGAATTTCAATTTAGATGCAAAAACAATTTCAAAAAATCATCTGCTTGATAATTGACTGTAAAAAGTTTGGCACCCATTTAAAAAAAGAAGGTTTGTAGTACACTTTCATTATAATTTGATAGGAAAAATATTTTCTTTAAAAAGTAGATATAATTGAAAATTCTAAAAATCTGGATTTAAATAAATACATTTCTAAAGATAAAAATTGAGTTAAAATGCTTGGCGTATCAACTAGTATATATATATATATATATGTATAAATATATAGTTATGCACAATATTTATACAACCCACTCTCGGTAACTCGAACTTTGATACCTTAAAATATCTTGGATGTATAAAATTCTCCTTCGAACGCCGTAACATTAAATTGGTTTTTGACATCTCAATATTTTTAATAACATTTTTTTCTCCTTAAACTTCAAACTTCCGAGAGTTAACTATATATTGTAATTTTTTCAATATATTTATTAACAAACTAATATCGAATATTTAAACTAAACACACATAATATATATACAATGTTTTTCATTAAAATAATATATTATTATAATTAGATTTTGATAGAAGTAAAAATATTTCTACATTTGTCAATTCATTGTTTATGTCATCAATTATATAAAGTGAACCGATATTTTTACTGTTAAATTCAGTTATTCTAATAATCTAAAAAAACTGAATGCTATAATAAGATAACTGTTACATAATAAAATAAGAAACAAAGAAAAACAAAGACTTTGATTTTAAGTACACCATTTACCATTTTAAAGAGTCATTCCCATTGCTTGGCATTATTTTATGTTGGAAATCAATATGTGTACTTAACAAATACTATAATTAAGTATACATTTATTTGATATATTTAAAATGCAATATTAAAAAACTAAAAAAATTTACTATAGACTCAAACTTGATTTTGCCTCAATACTTTATTAATAAGTATAAAAAACTCAATAACTCTATAAAATTATCTAACAGGGCGTTAATTAAGTAAGTAATATACATTTTTCGATTAAACTTATAAAAGGTAAGAAAGTTTTTAAATAAGTATCAAATATAAAATAGAATAGCAAACTTTCTTAATATTTACTTATCAAATTTGTTGGTACAAAAATATTACAAACTAAAACTATTTTTTTATGTGTATTTATTTTTTCTTTTAGAATACTCGGAACAATGTTAGATTGCCAACATAATATTTTAGATAACTCTAATATTAGGTATATACTTTATATATTTTATAGTCCAATAAATACCATGTTCAAATAAAGTCTTTCTTATTAAAAATAATAATTTTTATTTCATATTTTATTTATAATGTCGGATAGATAAGATTAAAAAAAAAAAAAATCAGATAGGTATATAAAACCATAATTATTCTGAATAGTACGAAAATAAAAATTTTAACATTACTTATTAATACTAAAATCCTAAAACAATTACAAAATATAATATAATTATTTGTAAACAAGTATATAGTTCAATAATAATGAAAATTTAAGAACTTAATCAATTTGATCAATGTTCATCTTAATCAAAATAAATAATTACTTTTATGGGTTTTTATCGTAGGTTTTATGATCTTAAACAATATTTTTAAATTGCTTAATTAAAATAATATATTGAAACATTTTAATAAGTGAATACGTACAATTAAAATTAGTTACTATTCTATATGATTCTGATTGATTTTATTTTTTGTTTTCCTAAATCATATTGTAAAAACATATAAAAGAGAAAAATTAAATCTTGAGGCTTTTTTATATTTCATCTGAATATGAAACTACAAATAACGCTGCAAAATTTTAGTTACTCATTTCAATCATACTACTTTATTTCTAAATAACTACCTGTTTTTTTTATCAGAATGTATTGTTTTATATACCATAATATAAAACATATAGTTAATTTACGAATTAAATGATACCAACAAAAAATAAACACATGGCTTATTGGTATAAATATAAAAAAAATACATTGTGCATAATATATTAAAATGAAATAATAATACAATACAACAATGAAGTAAACCTTTTTGCGTAACATCAATATTTTTTTAATTTTTCATTAAATTTTTATTTTACTTATTTAATATTGATCTCAAATAATTAATAAAACAAACAAATAAACTCACGTCTAAAAAAAAGAAACTCGGAAAATAAAAAAGACAGCAAAAACATTTAAAGTTAAATTGAAAAACCATTAAACAAAATGCATTATTGAGTAGTTGAAAGAAAGGTGCTGAAACATTAAATTCGTATAGTAAGTACTTTATACTTGATATAGATATATTGTTATAACTTATATTTCAAACCATCAAACTTTAAGCTTAAATAATTTATGTGCTTAAGTGATATTTGAATTTATATTTCATTGAATTGTCTCTGAAATGAAAATAAAGAACATCAGTGTAATACCTACCAGCTATCGCTTGGCCAACAATCTAAACAAATTTAATTCATCTAACATTTTTTTTTTTAATGTGTTTTTAAAATGTAATTATTTTTTAGTTTATCTTGTCTCAAATCAATCAAATTATTAAAAGTGAAAATTGCCTTTTCTAGACATAATTCACTAGACTTATTTTAACTCTAATAAATAATAAATCATAAGTTTTATTTTATATTAAGTCTTCTTTAGTATTACTAAGGGCATATTGACGCTCTTGCTTCATTTGATTTATAGTCACAAACTTTTTTAATTCACACTTTGTATTCTGTTCAGTATTTTGTTTTATAAAAATCGCCAATTTTAATTGTGTTAACATAGTTCTTACTGTATTATCAAATCTTTTATTTTTTAGTCGATGATAATTTTAACTTGTCCTATTTTATATTATATTCTCTTAAATTAATCATATACTAATTATTTATTAGCTCTTATCACATAATTTGTTTACCTAAATTCAGTTCCATAGGTAAGAATTTTTATTTATAAATTGTGTAATAAAACAATTAGAAGTTTTCTTTATTTGACTCATCTCAAGTCTATTTTATTTGAAATACTCTTTCTGTAACCACATAATATTTATAAAAAAAAATACTAATATTATTTGTAAAACTTTGATTTTATTTTTCAGAGATTTTGTAATTTGCGAGGCTGGAGCGGTGACTCGGAAAAAGTAGAGAAGACCCGATCATGTCTGCTCAAGGTTTGGGATGGTTTACAGTCTGGTGCTGATAAAGATCAGGACGGTCAGGTTAGAAAAATACTTCAATACCATTTCTAGTTAATATCAAAATAAACTAGAAAATATATCTAAAATTAGAAATGCTATAATATTGAGTACGTATTGTATTTAATTAATAACTATAGCTTAGCAAGTAATTGAATAGTTTAATATTAAATTAATAAACAGATCAAACAAAACATTACAAATTAAACTATAATCTCATCACATATTATGATAGAAAAAAAATCCATTGTTTAGGGTACACTTTAAAACAAGAAAAGGGTAATAATAAAAGTATAATTTTACTAACTATACTAATTTTTTTAAAACATAATTAATAAAAATAAAAATAAAACACATAGATTGAGCTTCAGAAATAATTTTTAAGGCATTAAATATTACAAAAATACCTACTTATATTTAAAACTATCAAATGATCCAAGTTAAATTTTATCTCTTTGTTAATGAACTACTTATATAAAATATCAATTTCAATGATAAAAACATTTCCTAATATTTATACGTCATAATTTTATTATATTCTATTTTAAGCTATACGTTTTACTATAATGAATCTATTTAAATAATTTATCGATTCGTGTATTCGAATGTATAAGCAGAAAGTGCTAATAGAAATATTTTATACTGTTTTGAAACTTGCCCTTTACTTTTTATTGTATGTTTTTTATCTGTAATTTATTATGAATTTTATATTCTTTTTTTTTTTTTTTTTGATAAAAGCACTATAATGATACATTTTATTTATTAACTTGAAAAAGACAAACAGATACTAAGTCCAAGTATCGATTACTTGTTTCAATTTCATTTCCTTAATATGGAATATTATAATTTTAAATTTTTCAATTAAAAATAATGAGAAGTCATAGCTCATAACATTTGACAAATAATTTTGAGCAAACAACGTTAACTATATAATATATAGTTAGGTATATATTATAGTTTTCGTAATAAAATATGATTCACCAAGCTTTCTCATCCTCATACGGCCATACATTTTTAATGAATTAAGTAAGTAATTTAAATTCAATTTTTAAAATTAATAATTCTTTTCACTTTAATATTTTTATTTTCAATTTTTTTTATATAATTTAAAGATTATTCTTACTGTATAAGCTTTCCTTTAAATGTCGATGTATATGTATAAACTTAAGTTTAATTAAAAATTATTGAACTGTTTGTATTAAACAGTTCATGATAATAGGTTTGAATAGTGATGTGATTATTGGAAAGTTTAAAGTTAGAGTAATTAACATTAATATTTTAACATTTTCTGTTTATCAAAATAATAAGTTATAATAAATGCTAAAAGTATCTACTAGAAGTAAAGATTAAGTATTTCATCTGTTAAATATATGATTTAAAAACATTTTAAATTATTATTATCCTTATAAGGTACTTAAGTATCTACATAAAGTTTAATATCTAAGAAATATCTTTAATGATATAAAAATCTATAAGTATCTAAAATTATTATCATTGAGTACTTAAAAATTCCGAAATTTAAAATTAAAATAAATGCATTACTAAATATGGTGCTTGTTAAGTCCATCATTTTGTATAGTGTTTATATTTTACAGGACGTTTTAAACATTTTAATTTTATAAAATAATAATTAAATTTGGTAAGTACTGCTTATTATACGGTGTAATGTTGTTATGATAAATCATGTATGATATATCATAAATCAGTTAAATATTGTTTAGATTTTAACTGCTATAAGTACATTTTTGTTAACTCATATCAACAAATAAAAATTAATTAAGAAACTTAACCCCATAAATATTTAATATAATAATTTTCATAGTTTACCGGTGCATTTTTCCTTGCGCTCACTATATTAAATAATAATTTTAAATTATCAACAAAATGTAAAACGGATACTTACAATTTAAAGCATACGTACCAATAAAATGGAAATTCATACAACTATGGAGTACTCGATATATATTTTTCCAATAACATTTACTAAGTTGACGATTGAATAATATGACTTTAAATATTTGATCAGTAGGTAAGTACAAATACGAGTATGTAACTACATCAATTCATAAGTTAGAGAAACCAGAAAATCTCAAGGGAAGTAAATGGATATCGAGTTATCTTCACAATAAATCGTGTTTTCAGTTTTCCCTAGGTAGTCAATCCCAATAAACGAAAGAACAATCAGCAGTAAAAAAATACATATACATACAAATGCAAAATCACTCCATTTATTTGCTCACATTCATTTCATTGCACATAAACATAGCTTTTATATATATCGGTTTATTTTATTTCCTAATATTTTTTTTCTACTTATAGGTGACACAAGATGAATGGTGCGCAATGTGGGACGAATTTTCTAAAAACCCAAGTGCGCCTCAAGAATGGCAAACACACTACATGAATTTCATGTTTGATCTGGTCGACACTTCAGGTAGGAAATAATTATTTGTAATAGTTTTGGACTAGGTAGTAAACATTACATTAGTTAAATTGAATATTTTATCTAATCTTTGATTCGAATACATTATTGGATTTAAATTATTGTTAAACTTCTAATTCAGATGTTGAATACTATTATTATATATGACTAAATTATCTAAGTGTAAACTATCAACTTGTATTATTTAAGCCTGATTTAAACGATAAAATAATTAATTAATATTTGATTAGTAACCATTATTTGAGATTTTTCTTAAAGCAGAAAATTTTTTGTTTTAATTTTACTAGAATAAATATAAAATTGTTGACAGGTCATTCTTTTTTTATTATTCATTCTAACATTTAAAGTTAAGACGTAGAGCAATAATGAAAGAACAAACAATATTATACAGTACCTAACACCTTATTATTTTCACTATAACTATACAGTACATAATATACACGCTATACAATCTAGAACTGCAATCTAGTACTTTTTTCCATTGTAATTTAACTGTGATATGAAAATCTACTTATTTTACTGTAAAACTACAGTAGAAATATAAGAGAAAATTAAAGTAGATATTCAATTTACAAAAATATATTTTAATATTTCCATTACATATAAATTAATTATTTGGTATATAATTATAGCATTTTAAAAAGCCCAAATTGATTTTCATCAAAATGTTGGTCAAAAATATTTATTTGAATGTTAAAAAAAATGCGAAATCGTCAGAGGAAAAACATTATTCAAGGTATAGAACAAGATTTTCCGTAATCTCACACATTTCTTTGGAGTGGATCTATGATGTAACTGTCATTTCGTATGCCTTTTGAACTGTAAATTATGGCATTATTTAAACGTGAAACAACAAACACACAGAAATGATAACAATGTAAAATTAAACATTTGACCTTTGTTTGTAAAGGAAAGGATTTAAAAATATATAACTTTAGTATAGGGTGACAGCTGATGTTGACAGAAGAAAAATTATGTTATACAAACATTAATTTATGCATAATATAACTTTTTGTCAAACTCGCGTGAATTTACACAATTCAGTACAAACACATCAAGTCCGTTAGAATTTTCATTTTGTTAACACAAATAAACATTAAAATTATTTCTATTACTCTCATCGTACTGAACTAATAAAAAAAAACTTTTATTCTGCTTTTTTTCGACTTTTGTTATTCTATAAATGCACTAGCATAAAGCTACTACGACATTATTGATTTCCTTAAAATGTTTGATAGATTTTTATAATTTTCGAGGAAATTTCTAAATATATAGCATAGAATATAATATAGAATAAAAATTTAAAAATAAAATAATGTTTCTGTTAAATATTGAGATAAAAAAAAAATTAAGCAATGACGTGATCTTTTTACACTTATTTTTTCACTGAAGTGACATCGACTGTCATATTTCATTACATTTTATTATGAATTTATGAACAATAAATACACAAATTATGTAAACTAGTCACGATGTAATAATTTATAGTTTAATCTCTATTTTTTTTTATCTTAATAGTTGTCAAAGTTTTATTTTTTTTAATAGGTAATAAATACCTTTATACAATTCACATATTTTGAAGCAAATTATTTTTCATAATTGATTACCAATACTATATAATATAGTTTATTATTTATAAATTATAAGCGTTTAAAGTTATGGGAACTAGAATATAGTGTATGAAAAATTGATGGAATATTCCCTACGATCTTACCTTTTCATTAAATATCTCTAATAATACTAATATATAACAAATTATTGCGTTACATATTCAATATATTTCAAATATACCTATACAAATATTCAAAAAATATTTTCGTTTGTTGCCACATAAAAAAAAAATAATATAATCCTTTAGAACTGTGGGTATATGATTTATAATATGAATACTGAATCATACGAATTACGAGTGAAATATGCCCAAGAAAAAGATTTTAAAGGTTAACAAATTAATTATATTTGAGAATATTATTTACTCCTATTAGATTTTTGGTTATATTAAGTATAGTATTAAAAAAATAATAATACAATGTATATATATTGTAGGTAACTAGCCATTATATATTGAACAAGTTAATTCAGTTTATTCTAAACATAATAATTTAAGTTTGTTTCGTGATTCTTTCTATACGAATTTAATTCAATTAAATTGCAATTCTACTCAAGATTTTTACCTACCACAAGTTAATAAGTATTTACCAGTAGGTACTATACAAATATATCTATAGATATTTTTTAGGTACTCTGGTACTCATACTAATTATAAATTTCAGATTTTCTGTTTTATTTTTTTAACATAACACACATTTTAACATAAAATTTTATTTTTAACACTCCTGTTAATTGTTAAATTACCTCTAAAATGTTTGAAAGTGCTTGTGTAGAAATACCTACATTAAATAGTTATATACAATTATATATAAATATTATTAAATTATAAAACATTAAGCTTATATGTGGCTTTCAAAGAATTTAAAATTTACGAAAACCGTAATAATATTTTATCTAAAAGTCATCGGTAAGTTTTAAGTTTTAAAGAGAGAGAAATAAATTGGTATTTTTGAAATCGACTGCAGACAATTATCGTACATTTAAATCAAATAACCATTATAAACATACATATACGCATGTATGAAGTCACATGTTCACTGAAATTACTGCCATTCTTAAATCTAATATATTTTATTAAACAAACGTAAATGACTTCAGACATTTGAGTCGTCTGCCGTTAGTAGCTGAATGAATGCTGGATTGATGTGTAGTCCTAGTTGTATGTTAATATGTGCAATTTAAATTTATAAACTTAAAAATATTTATTACAAAAATATAATAAACATTACAATTTTATATTTTTAATTAAGTATAAAATATTATAATATATTATCTTAAAAATAAAATAACAAATGATTTAAATATTGGAGACTAAAATATCTAATGATAAAATTAAAATTAAAATCTAAAGTATTGAAAGTATTAAATTAAAAAATTTCACCAATAACTTTTTTATTAAAATAATATTATTATGTTAACATTTTATTTAAATGTTTTTCTTCACATTTCGACGAATTTTGATTGTAGTCGGCATATGAAAAGTCAAGTACCTACACTTTGTAGAGTTCCAAACCTCTTTTCCGCGGAACTGCACTCATTGTCAAGCTAAAAAAAAAATCTTATTTAACATATTTTATTATAAACTCAATTTTTCACTATTTACACCATTTATATTATTAATAATTGAATAAATTGATTAAATAATTTAGGTAATACATTATGGGTACATTTTTCAATTTATATACCTTATTAGTTATTTGTGTTTCAGAATCATTATACCAATGTAAGGATATTAAAACTAATGCAATAGTTTCTTAATACAAATCAACAAATCTATAATTTATTTTAAAAATTCTTTTTTAAATACATAATTATATAAATAATTTATAGAAAATAAAGAGTATTTAAATTACAAAAATCCTTAAAACGGTTAGTCAATTTATTTAATTATGTTACCTAAATATAGACAATTTAAAAAAAAAAATTAAAAGATTGATTAATTATAAAAACAAATATAATAATATTCAGTATTGCTTCATTCGTTTAAAGATATTTAAATTTCTAGTATACTAATTACACATATTAAAACAACACATATTTTATTCTATGTTCAATAATAATAAATATGCTTTAATTATTTATACGCCAAATGCACAATTACACTCATGACGTATATTAACTACTGTTTACAAAAAGCATTTTGTAATTTGAGATAAGAAGCTTTCATAGAATTTGACAAAAGGGTTTTAAATAATGTTGTATTTTTGTTTTACAGGCGACGGTTCCATCGACGAGGCAGAATTTTGCGAAGTTTGCCAAAACAACGGTGTGCCTGCTGCGGAAGCTGCAGACGCATACAAACGATTCTCAAAGGTTAGCCTACTCCCTTTAACGATTTAATCACTAACTTTATAGTAAGCCTTACTCCGGTTGTAATCTTACCGTAAATCCGGATGGAAATTGATGTGACCGGTGTAGCACTATCTACATTGATATGTCACAATGTTCGAAGATAATATTCTATCTGATTACCCTATATTAACTCTTTCCACTCTCGAATAAGAACAAAAAGATTTGACAACAGAACATTAGTCAAATATGTATATTTATTAACACGGATTAAACTTTAATATATAGACTAAATTGTGTAAACTACCTACTACTATACTTCTAATAATAATAATACACGCAATGAATTACACGCATCTGTGTGTGCAAAAATAACCATACAAATTATAATATTAAAATTTATTTATATAGGTATGTTAGTTTTACAAAATTAAGATTTATGTTGTCATTCAAAAAAGAAAAAACTTAAAAAATTACAAAAAACATAATTTTTTCAAAAATGTTGTACCGCAATAATTACAGAAGTCTATGTAAAAATAATACTTACTTAACTACAAGATATTTAAAACGTTTTAAAATAATAATTACTTTATATAAATGTATATAATATATATATATATATATATATAATTCCCTTAAAATAGTTTGGAGTTATTTTAATTATATTACCTAACTGAAAGACAAATAATACTGACATTGACCCTACTGAATATAATAATATGCGGTCATTTAAAACAATAATTTTAACTGCGCAAGAATGTGCAATGTAACTGCGCTTTAAAATAATATGCCAGCTTGGTAATAGGTTTTTATTTTACACTTCACCATTCATATTCATTATTTTTATAATGACTCCAACTTTTCACCTATAAATAAACAATTCTTTTTTTTTAAGTTCATTTCCCAGTAAAAAAATAGCACTTTTGTCATAATTAAAATCCTGTAACTAATTAAGTATGTTTTATTTTATACATTTACACAGGGTGGAACAGTTCAAGTCTCTCGCGATGAATTCGCTAAATATTGGGTGGAATTTTTCGCATCCGAAGATCCATTGGCATTGGGCAACTTCATTTTTGGCAAAACATCGTTCAACTAAATTACAAAAAATTTGAACGCGTCATATTTTTTGTATTATTTTTTTTCTTTATAAACTAATACTTAAAATTGTGATAAAAAAAATCACATACATCAAGGATATTCAAAACGATAAATCTTCATTAGATATCATAATATTATAATATCATAAAATATATAATATATCATATTCTATTTAAATAAGTAGACTACAATCGTAGTAATTAAATTTTATCTAGTATTTAAATATACTATCTTAGTCAATTCTTCGTACGTATTTCGTTTAACTATTGTGATAAGATAAAATATGATGTTCAATAATATATTATTATTTATAATATAATTAATAATTTTCGATAATTCATATTACAAGTAATATTAAACAACAATTATTATTATTGGTCTAGACTCTAGATTAAAAAGAATTCTGTTCGTGACTTATTCGCATAAAAATAAAATCATGTAATATCATGCGTATTATTCATATTTAATATTAATAATTAAAATAATAACATCTAGCATATCGTACGTTGAACACATTTTTTTAAACTTTTAAGCTTATATACATTTATAAACATGTTTTTATAACACGCAATTGGGGATTAATTATTACGTCAATAGTAAAAATTTAAAAAAAAATATATATATATATATGAGTACCACAAACCTCAAAAAAGTTGACTACTTTGAGTCAGTAAAGAAACAATAGCAATTTTATTCTAAAATGATCTCGTTGCCAAATAACATTATACTATATTAATATAGTGTAAACTCAGGGTAACGATTTAATAATACATAATACAATATATTTGTATAAAATCACAAATCTCATAAATCACACATTATTCAAATAACAATAATATTATAGCATCATATACATAATCATCATAACAAATATCATTATTTTAAACTATTGAATGGAAATATAATTAATACGAAATCGAAAACAATAGTAAAGCTAATATTACTCTATTATATATTAATATTACGTATGGCCAACTATATAGAGGCACAGTAGAAAGTTAATAATAGTATTGAATTTTATGAAACAGTTAAATAGTAGAACATGTTTGTGCGTATTCATTATAATTTTTTTTTTTTTTTTTTTGTAATATTCTTTGTATTTCTCGGAAATGTAATACGTTTTAAAATGTATTGGCTGTCATTTCTGTAGTTTTTGATTCAAAAAATATACATACATAAATGTAATATTTCATTCATGTGGTTTTACTTTTTTCTTATCATCAATTTTCAGGTGTCTCGTCGGATTGAACAGTATTATTTGTTGTAGCCTGCCGATCATTGGATCTAGCTACCTGTCTAGCATGTACCTCATCCAGTCGATCAGATATCATATCACTCCTGGCATTAGTCTCACTCACCTAAAAACAAACAATTTTATAAAAAAAAAATAATTAATATTGATATCTTAATTTATAAACTGGATTTATTCAAATTATTAACAAATATGAACAATATAAACATACAATGCTTACACGATGAAAAAGTATTCACATACATTTTTTCTTATTCGGTGAAGTGAAAAATAATCGTAAAACAAAATTTAACATAATTAAGGTGAAAAATTAAAGTTTAAATAATCAATGTAATCTAACGTGGTATGATTCTATAATTACATATTTACATAATTATATGTAAACCTTAAGAGTGGAATTTCTAATTTACATTCAATTTTTTTACCTATAATACATATTGTATAGGAAATTATGTAAAATCAATAGGTAGAATAATTCTAATTTTGTATCTTATCTAATACTACATTAATTGCATTTTACTTACTTGTCTGAATAATCCCAAACACTGTTCTTCCAATCTTTTTAATCTAGCTGCTCTTCGTTGAAGTCTTTCCTCCTCGTCGGGTCGTAATACAGCTGTATCTTGTTGCAGTCTTTCTTCTTTTTCAGTTCTTACAACTATTTCATCTGTTTGTAACATATTGTTTTCGTTTGGTTGTAAAATTATTGATGTTGAAGACGTCGAAGTACTAGCTTCTGCAGGTATTTCAACTAAAACTTCCGAAGAATCGTCATTCTCCGATGTGGTCCGTCGTCCAGATCTTCCATATTGTCTTTGTAATTCTTCTAGCCGCTCACTTATTGAGTCACTAGTTCGAGAAGTACGTACCATTTGATTGAGCAACGATCTACTCTGTTTCTCTAATCTTTTAATCCCAGTTGCTTCGGTTTCTGACTGGGGTTCGTCTATTGCTTCTGTTTCTGAGGTATCTAAAGATAACGTTTTCAACCAACTTTCATCATCATCACTGCAATCTCCACTATCGGCAATGGCCACTCGGCTCTCGTCATCTTCGAACCCACTCTCTACGGATGTACTACATTTCCTCCGAGCAAATTCTTCTCGTAACGACAGCCAATCTTCCTGAGATTGAGTATTCTTCAATCGGGCTTGATCCCATTTCTCTCGACAATACTCTAGCTCCTGTTTAAGTTCAGTTAACACAGTTCTCTTATGTTGCAATTCGTACCTTAAAATCTTTTCGTGAGTATGCAGTTTTCTATGTTGAGCATTAAGCTTGGCTACAGCATTCCATGCTTTACACAGTTCAGCAGATACAGTTGAAAGCCTTTGTTGCTGATGGCCAAGTCTTGATTCCAAATGATCGTTAAGAGTCTTCAGTCTACCGATATCTTTCACCAAAGAATTTTTTTCAAGGATAAGATCTTTAAGCTTCAAAAATGTTCTACTTACAGAAGCGACCCTTGATTCATTTGGGTCGTCTGGCTTATCCTCAATCTCTGTTTTATTGTCATAATGACCCAACAATTCAACGAGTATTCTCCAAACTTTTGGCAGATTGGAAGCAATTTTTTCTCGGTTTGACGTACATTCTACTTCTTCGGAACGTTCCAATGTATCGCCAGCAATATCCATCAACACAGAGGCTGTTTCATTAATGTCCCCATTGAATGTCAAGTCAGATATCAACTCTCTATTTTCCTCTAGCATCCGAGCGAATCTATCAAAGTCCGGTCCCTCATCACCAGATAATAAAGTAGAGAATAGATTATTAACTAAAGACATTTGTGATGCAAGGCTCATTCTATCTGCTGATGTAGTCATGTATTTTGCTTTCATTTGTTCATATTCGATTTGCTTACCTTGAACATCTGTTTCAAGTTTTGCTATAAAATCATTCATACCCTGCTTACTGTTAAGCTCTTCTGCCAATTTTGCTTCTAACAAAGAATTTTTAGCTCTCTCTTTATTAATTTCTCTTTCATGTCCCATAGCTGCTGCTTCTGCCCTTTCTTCATAAAGCTGACGTAAATTTCGTATATTGTCGATTTGCTTTTGGTACTCCACACGCAAATCAGCCAAACATTCGTCCGCGTGTGATTCCATTTCTTGTAATCGTTTTTTTAAGTCAGTCACCTATTATAGACGTAGTTATCAAAGATTGTTCAACACATTATGGAATTCCATAAATACTATGAATTAATCACCTGTGCTTCTCTGATTTTCAACATATCATTGCTGATGTTTGCTACTTGCTTTAGAGCTTTGACCTGTTGTTCTAATCCATCTTTTTCTTTTCTCACCATTTCCAGTTCTTCTTTACACTCCCTCAATCGATTCATTTCTGCTTTAATCGACGAAAGAGCATCATGCCGCCTTTCGCGTATACTCGTCAAATATCTGTCGAACTCATCTGGGTCTTTGTCATCAATAACAGTATTTTCAAAGGACTCTTCAACTAAATCCTAATAATAATAATATTATAATAATTGTATGTATGAACAGTAAATTAATATTAATTATTACTGGTGCTGTTAAAGCTGGCAAGTCTGCCGGACGACTCCATATTGCACCCATCTGAGATAGTTGCACTATAATAATAAATAAATAATAACTTATATAATGACCACATGCAATATTGAGGTTTAAATTTATTAGAATTTGATAGGTCAAATAAAAAGCATAGTTCAAAATCTATTTTTATTTTTGACCTAATTTAAGAAAGTTTTTATAATATAGTTAACTATTTAGTTCAACTACACAGTCTACTTTCGATCAAATGTTATAGTGAATTATATATATTATATGTTGAATAATTTAATTAAAATGTATATATATATATATATCACTACCTGACTCTCATTTAAAAATACATATATTTTAAATGTCTTAGGGTTAATATAGACTTAAACCAGGTTGTCATATTACATATTTTTTAAGAAAAGGCTTAACATAATTTATTAATAATATAAGAACATAAAAATTTAACAGTTAACAATTAATTATCTATTCTGTGCCAACCTACCTTAAAGAATTCAATGACATTCATTTATTCTAAAACATCAAATAAATTATTTTTAATCTTAATATCAGTACCTATATCATATTTTTTTTACTGCAGTATATAAAACTTCAAAAAAAAAAAAAAATTAACTACGTAATTTATTGAAAAGCAATTATTGATTTTCCTACAATAGAACTGAGAAATACTAACAATCGAAACTACGGCTAAAGATAGTGTGTAACATATTTACGTATATAATGATGTAAAACAAAATATTACTCACCAGAACATTAAATATAATAAATAATAATACTAATTAGTAATTAGTAATTATACAGATTAACTAATCTACATAGCATAGTAAAACATTGACGACGCGTGAGCTTTCACGGGATACGGGTGTTAATTTTTAAAGTGCAAAACGCGCGCTCACACTTCGCATATCATGTACGATGTGTGTAAAAATACAGACTGTAATAAACTGTATTATTAAAGCTATACCTGCAATCTGCATAAACACAATTGTAGGCTGTAGCTATACCAATTTATCATATGCGACGTGTAATTACATAAGTAAATAAAAAAAATGTCACATTACCTGGTCGGACAACGAGATTTTCCTTACAATCGTGCTCAGGCGATGCTGTATTATATCCGGTCGTAGTGTGATGTCGTGTGGTGTGGCGCGCACACCGTCTATAATTATAATAAGTATATGTATCTACCGCGGTAGGTACTCAATCCGTGTAGGACTGACGCGTGCGCGCGTCGCACGGGCAGTTGCTAATCATAGCCAGAGGTCTATTTTTACGTCTAAGACGCAATTCTCCGGCCAAATTAAATCGCATTTCGGTCGGTGTGCGCTTTTTCTTGAAACGCACGCGAGAGTCCGTCCGACGCGATAATTGCCGGCCAGCCGATAGCCAGTCGGTGGGACGCGCACAAAGAAAATATCATAATATTATAAAGAAACAAAAAAAAAAAGATCTTACATAAACAAATTAGAACAGCCGCCTTCGTGGCAAACCGAATTGAACCAGCAGAAACTGTACAGATGGCCGATGAGTGTTGGCCAAAAGTTGTAAGTCGATTTTTTTTCCAAAATCGTTTTAAAAATCAGATAAAATATACAACAATATTTTAACACAATACAAATATGATAATACCTAGATGCAATTTAAAATAAAATGAAAATGTAAAAACTTTTAAGTTTTATTCGGTAAAATTTTGCTTAGGATAACCATGAATATACAAAGTAATACATCACTTACCCAGACAAATCTTGTTAAACCAAAATGTCACGTCTCTCGAGACAAAAAAAAAAGAAAAAGTATAGCAGATGTCGAGCAAACCTTGTAATTGTATTAAGTTACACTGTAATAATTGTGTTAAATTTTAATTCAATGATGAATCATTGTACTTAAATGAAAAACGATTCTAAGACAAAACAATGCGTAAGGTTCTACATATTTCTAAAAAATATTTAATAATTTATTTGGCATATAGTATTAAAATTATATAGTTCATTTTATTAATATATAAATTATAGTATTATATTATTGGTAATAACTTAACTAACTACCTATAATAACTCATAGGTAAGTCTTTAACGGTGTAAAGAAAAACGAAGTGAATAAGTTTGTGGAATAAACAACAAAAAAGTAGTTCAAAATATTTTGAAAATTTAATTGTGTATAGAAATTATTATAGGTACATCTTTGAGTACGCATTCAAATTTCAAGTCCATTGTCTATTGATAAATATTTTTTTGAAAATAAAAATATATACTTGGTGAAGATATTAATCTCTATAGTTATTTCTTTATGGATCATAATAATGCAAAAAATATAGTGAATTTTTTTCCTGGTTTTACTTTTTGTTAGGTATATTATTGATAATTTATATTTTATATATACCTATTGTACATAATTATGCATTTTTCAGAAAAAAATATAAATATTATACTGCTCCTATAAGCTTGACCTCGAGATGGAGTAGTAATTTTGTATACAATATAATACTTTTATTAAAAAAAAAGTACAATTGGTTATTTTATAGTCGTATACTCGTATAGCAACATTAAATTCAGACTTTTATTGTAGGCTGAATAATCCTAAGAAAATCCACCTATAAACTATTTTCCCCACTTAATACCACACACAGGTAATATTTTTCTTATCGACAATTGGGATTTAATAGTTTGTACCAAGATGGTGGACGAAAAATTTTTTGGTATAGGTACTTAATCTTGACAGGGATATCATAAGCTCTAAATTCTCTTACACAAATAAATTCATTTTGGTTAGTTTTTATTTTAATGAATTTATTAATTATGAACATTATATATTTTTTACAATAGGCACCAGCCGTTATAATGCCCAAAAGCGTATAATAATTTTTGTTGAATCTCATTACACTAAAAACATAATGCTATACATATATATTGTTCATGTCCCCGTGTACTTCTCTCTAGTTATTGACGGGTATAAAATAAATGGACTAAGATGTATACCAACCTCGGCTATAAGTCCATTTCTTGATATTTTTAATAAAATAATAGGTACAGTCAAAACCAATACATTCATGGCTTTTATTAGAATCTAAAATACGTTTCAATAAGTAATTTAAAAATCGTAAGTAAGTAAGTGATCAAAATTAATAAAATAATGATAAAACAATTTAGTTTACATTTTTGATTTGATGACAACCAATTTTGTATCAACTCATTGAGTGGGTCAAGAAATATTAAGTAGATTGTAGGCAATAGACGTTTAGCTGATTTACTACTGGTGTATACTATTCGTGGAGATTTAAATAATTTACGAAGAAATTCCAATTAACTAAGTAAATATATGCATTTAGAATATTGAGATATATGCCGTATTAAATTATAGTAATTTGCAATAAAATGACAGTGCATTGGAACCACATAAGATAATATATATTTTGATGGTACCAAAAAAAAATGATTAGTTTTACGATGATTTAAACTTTATACCGACTACCGAATACGTTTTAGCAATCGATTTCTCCGTGTAATATATTATGTCGAGTTATTATATTGGCACGCGGCCCATCCGTTGTTCTCTTCCGGGAAAACGCAATTATTATTATTATTATTAATCGTATACTCGACACGACCGCTATATTTTATTATTACCTACGTACCAAATACCAATTATACGTATGACATTATTATATATATTATAGACACAATGTACCATATTATACGTTTGATAATTCGAGAGCATAAAATATGATATAATATATAATTTGTATTATAATATTGTCACCAATATTTCGGAGATACGAGATCTACTTATAATATTTATAGCCCTGTTTTAAATTAAAAGAAAATCAGGTCTTATGAAAATTCAGATACGCTTAATATCTATTATTCATGGTTGAGATGAGTGTTGATCAATTACGTTGAAAATATTTAACGATGTCATGACACTGTAGGCACTAGTTATTAAAAAACAGTAATAAATGGTATTCATATAATCAATGTTTTTACCTATACGTAAAAATGTACGAATTTCATTCAATTTACACTCATTGGTTTATGGTTTTGACATTATTTAAGTATTAAGATGTTAAAATAATAATAATAAATCGAACGAAAAACGGTTCTTAACGGAAACAGTTTGTCAGCTAATACTGGATAACGGTAAAGAATATTTTATAATAAATTTATTTATTTATTAGTAATACGGCTGCAGACGGTAGTGGTTGAACTGATTTTTTACAAAAACGCCAAATATGTAATATAATACAGTGAGTTCTGCTTAACGTGATCAGATTGTTTCTGCAGGTCATTTTTATTATATTAACCGGTTGATTACATTAAATATTTTTTTAACGATTCTAAATTTATACATAATATGCTTAAAACGTACATTTAAAATAAAGTAAAGAAACTATCTATTTTCGATTGTGCTTGAAAATCTACTAATTTCATTTACTAGCCTTAAATTTTAAATACATATTGGTATTCAATTATTTACCTATTTAAAATCTATGCTTCAACTGTCATGCAAAAAAAAATTGTTAAAAGATTGTTCAATGAATTTAACCGCACTGTAAAATCACAAGAAGTCAAGAAATATACTTTCAAATACCCAAAAATGTCACACGGAACAATAATAGCCATAATATAAGGTCAATGAAGTTCACATCATACACAAACATGCTATTTATATAAATCTCTGTTCAGTTCTTTAACTTTTCGTTTATGCTCGTGGTTACTGCTTTGTAATATTATTATATAACAATACATATTTTTCAATATCTTTTCTATTCGCGTATGATTTATTGTTGAAATATATTTATGTAAATTGGTCCCGGACCAATTTTTTTAAAAAAAAATAGTGTATTTTTGTGAATCGGAAACTATAATATTAGTATACTGCTGTATTATACCATTTTGTGTTTATACTATACCTATCTATGATGGTATAGTATCACAGCTTATAGTCTGCATTGCGTTACTGTTGCCGCCTTGGCAATCAGCCATGTTATTATCCTACATTTGTATGCATAATACTGTAAACGCGCTTTTTTTGTTTAAATGTAGCAAAATTAATTCTAAAAAATAATAATAGATTTGTCCTCGAGACTTGACTTTTAGAATGCGATGAAACCTTGATCTTGAATAAAACTCATATTACGATATATACTCTACATGACTAAATTTTTGTTCATTTTTTTAAATTTATAGTTGTAAAATACTGAACAAAGGTTTATATTATTTAGTATTCGATAAATATCTAACAATATTTCAAATAAAGCATACTAGCTTTACCAAAGATCGTGGTAAATCATAAGATTTAAAATAATCGCATTGCCCTTCATTACCATAAAACCCCTAAACCAACCTGACTCAACCGCATTTCTTTCCTAACACTTATACAGTAGTTATACCTTAACGATTTCGTATGTTTTTGTTTCGCAAACTAAACGCCTGAGTCCTGACTCAGTACACCCAAAATAAATAAGCATTAAGCAGGGTATACTTATTGTAAAAGAAACATAATATATTAATATATCATACCTACTGATACGCTTTTGAGAAAATGTATATGAGCTATTTTCAAAACCGACTTGCACAATAGATATACAAATAATATGAAATTGTAATTTGTATCTTTAAATAATTTTTAAATAATAATATTATTTATAGATACTACGGCAGTCCATTAAAAATGTTTTAAGAAATAATTATAGTATTATACCTATTATTATTTTTTATTATTTGTTCTTTTTTGAACTATGCAAAATTACGAGTATTTTATAATAATAAGCGTATTATAATTTTATGAATTTGTAGTCTTATAATTACATATATTAAAACAATAGTAAAAATAATAGGTTATACGTATTTAAGATCTTAATGAGTCGTATTTGAGCATCTCTACTGCGCCAAATAGATTTTCTATTTTTAACCGAACCTGAGATAAATAAAACAAATGATTAATAACAAGATATATGCATATTAATTCATGAACTCGCTAAGTATTTTCGAGTAAAAATTCATTTAAATGATAATTAATTTTATATTTCAACAGCGCTTTGATCTTTAAGTTCTAACTTCTAAAACATGTAATTATATACACATAATAAAGTTAATTATATTATCGCTCTTACATACAATTGTAAATCAGAGACACATTTATCATTGAATTTGTTTTTTCACATTTTCGTACACGGCGGTGTGTTATATTAGGTACTTAAACTTGCTGGATACGAATATGCCATTGACAATTCAAGTGTTGTCACGCAGACCCGACGAATAATCATCGAATGTTTAACAGTATATAGTAGTATAGTTGACGTTCCTATATATATATATATAGTGACACATTTCGTATACATACCATTCACTACGACAAACATATATATATATATATATATATATATGTATAATAGATGGGTACATAATAATATATTATATGCATGTACCATTTACTTTGGCCGCTCAAACGAGTTGAATAATGTCACCGTGTACATAAAGCGGTGACGATTTAGACAGTGTTTTATATGCACAAGTCGGATATACAAATGCATTCAAATTTGTTTGTATGTACATACCACGGTATACTGCAGTATACCTATAGATACTGTTACTATACATATTATGCAATAGCTTTATTTGTAGGTACCTATATGGCTATATAGATGATGTGTGTATCGATTGACGTTTATTTTTGGTTACTCGGGTGTCACTGTAAGATCGTTTTTTAACACGCTTACTATATTCAAATGACTATATATATTATTATCATGCAATATACGTGTAGATAAAATCTGCGACACGACTACTCGTCTAAACTCTGAACCCTTAAAAAACGAGCAGTTCAATATTCGACGAACCCCTCGAAATTTTGTAAGTGATCAATAAGATTTTATAAAAGCATTCGACTATACATGAAATTATAATTATAAATATATTGACTGGGATTTGTGATCAAAAGCCGCTGTTACGTGGATTAATACCGATGAATGTATTTATAACTGTATACGAACAACAAAAAGTATAAATCATGTTTGAATATACTGTAGGTAAGTACCTAACTTATAATTTTTTTTTTTTTTTAATGTTAATAATCTTCGAATATGTAATGAGTGCTTAGCGCTCATTGTTAAAATAATTTATTTTAATTTATATAATTTATTATAAATATTCACAGCAAATCACTGCCATAAACTGAAAATACAAGATAACGAATTTTTATTGACAATACAAATTACAAACAATAGTATTGAAAGCTCATTAAGTGAAAACATTAAATAGGTATACAAGAATAAGTACCTACTTAAATAAATTAATAACTGTAGATAATCCTATATTGTTCTATATATTATCCTATCTTTCCTAAATTGTTTATATAATATACTAATCCACATTTATACATATTATTCTATTCAATATTCATGTCATATCTACATAAATCCAGATTAAAACTGAGATTCTTGTATCAGTAAAGACTATAAAGGATAGACAATAGGTGTGCAGCATACTGTAGCTGACTTCAATCTGGCATATTATTCGGTGCTTGAATTGAGGAAGAATGCCTCTTTTCTTTTTTAAAAATGTTTTAATGTACACCTTGTCCTTATCATTTTTTCATTAAGACGCTAAAAAGACTCTTTTACAATTTTATTAAACTAATGGTAAAAGAAGAAAATTCTAATAAAAATGTCAATAAAAACTAATAGTTCTTTACAATGACGTAGGTATAAGGGTGGTTGGGGGTTTAACCCCCGCACCCATTACCAAAATCCTAATTAGATAAAATAAATAAGTGAAAATAAAAATCATTTTTAATTTTATAAAATATATATACATAATGATAAATTTAAAAAAAATACTCCTCTGAGTAAAGACAGAACATGAATATTTTAGTGATACAATTTTACAAAAATATATGTTTATTATACTATTGTAATAAAAACAATTAAAATTAATAAGAAATGTAAAAACCCAGAATTCGGTTATTCGATTATTATTATTTTCGTTATCGGCTTGTTTATTAAAATATATATTAAACGTATAGATTATTGATTTATATTTACCTTGCAGTACTTATACGGTCAGTATGCTAATAACATCGATACCTATCAATCGTCTCAAAATTTAAGATTTAGTGTAGTCATTATTTGAAACCTTTGGTATGAAGTATGCACCGATCACTTCAGACTTCAGTGGGTGTAGAGAGTTCGTTTTCTATATATAAAAATATTCTGTCGGACAATAGAGTCAGTTTCACTTCAACAAATCTAAGGAAATACATGGTGAATAATTCTTTTTTTTTTAATTTAAATTAATTTTTCAAATTTTTTTTATAAAATGTTGGTCATGCTTTTTTAAAAATAAATAAGTATGCTTCTTTTTTACATTTTTAAAACAATCGTGTACTTTTTTGTTGCTTATTTTGCTTTAAAATCCGAGCCCTATATATTATATATATATATTAGGTATGAAGTAATTAATTTATAATATCTTCATATATTTTGAGTGGAGGGAAAAAATTTTTTTAGTCATATCAGTTCTCTCAAATAAATCCTAAATACACCACTACAGTACCTACACAACTTACAAAATACATTTACACTATTTAACTACAACTAGTTCAACTATTATATAAAATATACCTAGGTACCTAATTAATAATTGATCCATTTTTACACCAAAATAAATTATTTTAATTTTTCTAAAAGTACCATTACAATTTACAAGACAATACCTGATCAACATATGTTGTGAAATTGGTTTAAAGTTAGTTTATAATAGATATTTAAAAACATTCGATTTTTTTTTTTACAGTTATAGTTTATAGGTAGATATATTTGCAAAATATATTTCCATACTCTATAAATTATAATGAACAAAAGTCGATTTTCATGTAAAAACTTGAAAATACCAGTATCACGTTTTAGATTTAAACCCCTCAAGTGCTAATAAAGGAATTAAATATACATAGATATCTAATACTATAAACAGAAATGCGGGGTGGGACTTTATGAAATAACACAAGTACACGATAATGATAATATCTTTATTACCAATAAGTGTAAATAAAGGTCATAAAGATTACCGTATCCATAACAGTGACACTCCAAGGGAATGTACTCTGGGATCATTAAATTTATTTTTGTTTTACCAAAATAGGCAATAAATTATAATTATTAGACTTATATGTATAATACATTACATAATATTTAAATGCATGATAATAACAATAGGTAATTTAAGGAATGAAAATTAATTTCTTGACTGGACTACATAAAAAAAAATATAAATAACCGGAAAAAAACTAATGTACCTACTACCTATAATAGTAAGTTACTTAGCATAACTCAATAACATTATTTTACACTTTCCCACAGGAATAGTAACTATTTCCATAAGAGGTGTAAGTACCTACTGCATACATTATAATGTCATATACTCATAGCATTAAATATAATACCATAACCATTAATACCATATGGTTAATAATTAAAGTTGCATTTTATACAATGTACTTTTGGGTCGTCAAATAAAAATGAATATTTTCGAAATCTAATACAAAAACGTTAAACAAAGATGAACAAATGAGATCTAGATCTATAGATTCTTAAATTTTTCGGATTGTTCTCATTTCTGAAAATTTGACATCTACCGAATTATAAAAGAATGAATACCTACCTAGATTTAGTCTAGAAAATATGAAAATCTACAATATTGTTGATAGGTCATAGGTATTTAGTAACCTAGGTACTTAGAAAAGTAGCTCGACTAATGACAATTGAAAACAATGTGTTTTAATTTTATCATTATTCATTAGGAACTTAACAAATTATTGGAGATACCTACTTATAAGACTTAAGATAGGTAGGTACAGTAAAATTACAAAATTATAATTTATATTGTCTATAGGCTGTATTCAATATTAACTGTTTCTTCAATTACCTATCTAATTATTTATATTATTTAATATATTCTAATAGAAGGTAGGTCCTATGAACCTTATATCATATTATATCCTTTGTTCTGACAAAATATTATTTTTATTGTGTAGGTTTTTTCGAATATTACTGAATATTTTGTGGGGGAGAGGATGTGTGGTATAAAATTGTTAGCTGAAAATTTAAACAAACTTACAGTACATTTAATTATTATTTCACCTAAATCAGTGGCGGATTTAAGAGTAAAATATTGGTCAGCAAACTGATACGAGGGGCCCCGATCTAGGCGGCTATAACTACTAAATGTTAACCTTTATTCATTGACACACTAGGAGGGCTTGGGGCAGGGGGCTTAAAAGTTAAAACCATAATAAGCTCCTCCGAATATGTGTACAATTTTCATGTGTCTGATAAAAATAGACTCTAATAATAATATATTTTTTAGCCCCCAATTTTTTTACTNAATTCCAAGGCACTAATATCTTTATGTTAAGTTTATAGCTTCCTTACTCACCGTCTTCTTGTCTGTCATATTAATTTGTTCTCCTATTTACTTATTGTAATTTTTTTAGATACAGACTGTATT